>PNEQ01112924.1:0-31421 GCA_003012365.1 Medauroidea extradentata
ACGCCTACTGCCAATCAGCGTAAGGCAGCTAGTCTGCTACCCGGCAGCCAAGCCAATAGGAAACATGTAGTAACATGCAGGAACCAAACATACACGGGGCTGGTATCAACAACCTCGGGCAGCCAATAAGCGGCGAAGTTCGCCTGTATCAAACGAGCCGCCTCGTAATTTCACGTCTGTATTACTATTTAGTCTGTGCTGGTATGTAGGTGCCGCTTATTACTGACTGCTCACAACAGAATTATAGGTGGTTCGGAATAAAGTGAGCACTAAAAATCTAACCTTTGGAAAATGTCATTACTGCATTGAATTGGTTGCCTTACTGCTCGTATGGTAGGCAGCGAATAACTGAGTACAGTTCCGTGCATTTTCCTATTTTAATACAGCAGTACTGTAACAAAATGAGCTTTAATCGACTTACTCATATTCTATTTGATTAATTAACTTTTTTTAACAAACCATGTAGGTTCCCACGGACAACACAATTTTTTCTTGCACGCGTAAGCATTAAGTGACGTGTCCAGAGAGGTAAGACGTTTCCCGTCGTTAGCCGTTACGCGCGGAAAGATACAATTGGGCTGAAAATAGAAACTTTGCAGGTTTTTTTTAGTGCTCATTTAAAATATAAAAACTATATTTCCCCCCCTTGAATTATAAATCCAGGGGGGCGTTTGCCCCCCCCTCCTGCCCCCCTCCTAAATGACGCCCCCGTATAGACAGAATTACATTTTCTGCTGAGATTACCGGACAGTAAAAAAAATGGAATGCCCGCAGTACTCGTCGATCATAGTATAGTCTTGTTCACACTAAACAGAGCACTTGCCAACAAATACAACCAAAAATGTATTTTACTGGTGCCATATATGTTACGTTTTATGAGTAGTGAAACGTTCACGCTGGTTTTTATTTACATCGAGTTATTATTATTGAAAATAGTAAAGATATATGCAAAATGCTTGTAAAAAAATGTTTAAGCAGTTCTCACTTTATTGTGAACAGGCTATAGCTGAACTGAAATGTAATTTCAACCAGTTAGGCTACCAGTTTAAATAATGGCGTGTGGATTTAAATATTTTGTAAAGTTTTACTATACACGACAAAAATGCTTTCGAGATGTTGATGTACGTCTTCCCCTATCCTAGCGAACTAATATCTTCCGTGGAAATTCTAATCTGTTATTTTTAGAACCACGATTTTGTGGTGAAAAGAATTTTGTACCGTTGGTTTCAATTCCCCGTCTGCAAATCTGCAGCTGTGCTTCAGGACCAGTTATTGGATGTTTTTAACTCTCGCTTGTTTTGGTATTCTACTGGCAAATCACAGACGTATAGATTTCGCAATAACCTTATTGGTGCAACCAAATGAGAGACATGCCTGAGCAAAGACACGCGGCCAATAACCATGAAAAGAGCTGCAGACAGGGGGTGGCCATGCCGTATACTGCCCAGGCAAATAAGTGAAGTCAGTGCATTTGTGCCCTTGTTGCTTGAACATTTATACACGTGGTCACTGTGACCATAACATTGTTTCCGCCATAATAGCCAATGCATTTTACTCGAGGTTTGAAGAACAATAGAGTTAAAATTATTTATCGAATAGCAGATGTGTCGTGTTTATCGCAGTCTACGTTGTTTGGGGAACAAAATTTTAAAATAAAATTACAACTCAACTATATGGTTGCGTTCAGAAACACATTTCTGTGAGTACCGACATCGCCAACTGTTTGTGCATGGACACTATTGTTAAACTAACATTTATGCTAGTTTCTGCTATTTATTTAACATTTTATGTGCAAATTTGTTTGTTGTATTGCTGTTAGCAAGCAGTTGCACATCGTCATCAGTGACGTACATATGCGTAAATAAACAATATACGTGGCTGTTTTTTCATGTTCGCTAGGTTTATCTGCATAAACACATAATTTACACTATGCTAGTGTAAAACATGGCCTTTTTACCCATGAAATGTAACAGTTCCAGATGTATTTCGAGTGCCTGTTCTCTCTTGACACCCGAATTCAACGCACGTAACGGTTTTCATTCAATTCTGTTCATTCTACAGTATCGATACCAAACGAGGCACTTACGAAAACCTTACTCGATCTACTCGTTGCTGTGTGTTGGTCAACAATAACGTATTGTTCGCGCAAAAGTGGCATATATACGTCGACTTCAAGGAAATGGCTGCAGATGTGCGCGTGTGAAACATTGATACAGAATGCTGCAAAAAATCTTTTCGTCACAAAATCGGGGCTGTAGTTATTTTAAGGTAGGGTCTGTAGTTGCAATAAGAGTAGGCGGGAAACGGATTGGATTGGGGTTTGTGTGCTGTGTGCAGTCAAGTTCCTTTCTTCGTTCAGAATTTATGCAGATTAACAAAGTGACTCATCTTTGGAAAGCTTGTAACACCAGGAACCCCCCCCCCCCCAAAAAAAAAGAAAAACAATGTTTACATTCGCGTACACACTTAGTGAAATTTCAAAATTGTCGCCTTAAAATAAAGTTTTTTTAAAATCTTAACTACGAAAAGGTGCAGAATGTAAATTTTAAATGAGCTTCTGGTGTTTTTCTACAGATTTATAAGCGATTCTTTTAGTAGTAATGTGGACTACGAACTTCACATAATTATATTTGTATAAAGACATACCAATTGTTTTTAAGTTTGTATTGTTTTCAACTGTTCAATTCAGTAGACTGCTACTGCTTACTCAATAAGTTAAATTGTGAAACAAACTAAAATTTTTGATGAATCGTTAGTGTTATTTTCCGTTAGCATTAACGGAGTACATTGTCGCTTTGTTACTTATTTTGTCGTTACCACTAGTAAAATTTTAAAATTCATTTAATATAATGACTTGCATACCTATTTCTTAAAATTATATTGATATAAGAAATTCAAACTTTCAATTGAAGAAATCATTTTATTTTCAATGCCACTTAATTTCAAAATGCCGTCTATGCAAATGTATACATCGATTTGCATATTCTTCAGGTTACAAAGTTTCCAAAAATTGTGTCATTTTTCTAATCTCCATAAATTCTGAACGAAAAGATGTATATACATAATTGGCATAAGAAACCTGACTACTACCTCGGAGCCGTTGCGCGAACAAGAATGTAGATTTCAAATTATTTTACTCGTCTAGCTGACCTTCAAGTACGCCACCAGTGATTTTTTTTTTTTAAATCGTAGTGCACCCCACGTTGCTACTGCATAAAGGAGGCAAGTTGTTGGCGAGAAGACCACACGCCAGTTAAGGGGGATTGATCCCTGTCAGATAGGTTTTACGGTTTTTCTTATAAATCAGGGAATAGACACATAGTTTTACTTTTTTTCACGCTGACAAGGCATAGTTTATTGTTTCATTCACTTTTTGGAATCCATATGACATTGTTTCTGTTAATGTTCCGGCCTCTGTAGTCGCTACCGTAAATAAAGTAATTTTTCCTTTTCAACTGTTTCCCGTTGCAAAATAATGAATATATTATGGTTCCAGCAATTACAGAAAATCGATTAAGTTTGTATCTATGCCTTGTCGTGACGAAAGTTTTGATACATCGACTGGAACAGAAGTTATCGAGAAGAAACAGATAAATCCAAGGTGGTAGGGATCAATATCCCTTAACTGACTCGCTCCTACAAGAGACTAGGGTGAGACTCGACGCGCGTGCTGTGTGTTCTTTATCGCCTCCGTAATTTTTGGCCGCGGCCTTAGATCTGGCAACCCTGCCAGGAAGGGTCATTTTAACACTTCTGTTAGCTCTCTATAGGTAGAGCCACGATTTTATGGTGAAAAGATTTTTGCAACATTTGGTTTCCATGCCTTATGTTCACATCCGCAACTCTGTTTCATGGTCAGTAATTGGACGTTTTAACTGTCACACGTCTTGAGGTTCTACTGACAAATCACAGACGTATTACGTCACAATAGCCTCATTGTTATTGGTGCAGTCAAATGAGGGACGTGTCTGAACAAAGACACGCTGCCAATAGCCGTGAGCAGAGCTGCCGAGGTGCACGAGAGACACTGAAACAAAATGTTGCAAAAATCTTTTCGCGACAAAATCGTGGCTCTATCCATAGGCATAGGCTTTTCCTGATTCGTTATTGTGCCCTACATATCGGCGAATCAGGGGAAGCCACAGCCGTTAGTTAGACAAAATAAGTGTTAAAATGAGCCTTCCTGGCAGGGTTGCCAGATCTTAGGCCGCGGCCTTCTACTAAAGATGGCTATGGCAAAACACATCCACTGCCACCTTCAAATTTTCGTACTTGTTTGATTTCCGTGTCTCGTAGTTACAGAGTTACGAAACCGACAATCCGTAGGGTCGGAGGATGTGGAGTGGTAATCGAGGAGAATGCGGGCGGGGGAAGGAAAGGGAGAGTAGAAGGAGTGAAACGAAGCCTCCTGAAATTTATGTTAGAGCATGCTCACTAAATGCTAATGCGACGCGCGCGTACGCGAACGTGGACAAGGCGGCAATAAAACGAAAATAAAAAGGAATCCTCTAGGATCGGGAGGGAGGTGGGGAAGAGGCGGATGAATGAATAATTAAATAAAGGATCTGGTGGACAGGGATAGTGTACAGTATAGTGTCTTCTCTCGAACATTCGGAGTCCAGGACGGCATTCCTGCTCCGCTACTCGAGAGATCGGTGATCGAGGTTGAACTCGAGGAATCCTCCCGACGGCGCCGAGCTAGTCTGTTTCTGGAGGGGAGGAGGGGGAAACGTCTGTTTGGTGTGGGTATGTGGTGCACGCGCTGTTCGGAGTGCTTTGTCCCGCCGAGGCTTGAGAGGCGTGGTAGATAAATAAGCACTGAATTCAATTGAAAACTAACCTTTTTGAAAGTCAATATGTAGAAAAACTACTAAACAGCAATCCTTGATAGTTATATTTGCCAACTTTACGAGCAAACCTTTACCCAGAATGATGCATTTGTAAGTGTGATCTCTTGCGTCGCTATTAAATGTACGAGATTTCGACGTCACATATTGTTCTTCAGATATACGTTACTCGAGAAAAATTTTTGCTCAGAAAGTTGGCAATAACTATTGTCCAGGATTGCTGTTTTCTTATTTTTAGCAATTTGGCTCCGAGAAACCTACAATTCTGATTTGATGCTTTTAGCGCGGAATTATATACCACGCACTCTTTAAGGGCATGCTCCCGAGTTTCTAACTTTCTAACGAATATTGTTTTTTTTTTTGTTTTTTTTAACATAAACGGAAGCCGATGTCGTGAAGTCGCTCTGTAACTTTGTTACAACTGGTTTAAACTATACATGGTCTGGTTCTGTTGAGACAAAATACGGCATGATTGTAGCTAATGAGTTAATTAACGAAACGTCCTTTAAATTGATTAATATTCTAAAATCTTTATAACGTTTGTATCGAAAAAATTATATTACGTGTTAAACCAAAATTCAAACAAAGTTACAGAGCAATTTTACGTTACTGGCTCTCGTCTGGGTTTAAAATAATAACTCTCTGAAAATCCAAGAAACATGGGCCCATACCCTTAAGAGCGCCGCCTACCACGCGTTTAAAATGCAATGTAGTGTGTCCATGAATACTTTTTTTTTTACCAAACTTTTCCTTAAGTGCTTTATGTGTCAATGTACGAAAATAAAATACACTTGAAAGTAT
Source organism: Medauroidea extradentata (assembly GCA_003012365.1). Classification (NCBI taxonomy): domain Eukaryota; kingdom Metazoa; phylum Arthropoda; class Insecta; order Phasmatodea; family Phasmatidae; genus Medauroidea; species Medauroidea extradentata. The sequence goes on from PNEQ01112924.1 coordinate 5,649, forward strand.
GACGGAAAGGCAGTTTCGAAACATCACGTCAGTTAGAAAAGTCCAAAAGGCTAAAACAGCTTTTTCAAACTGCTATGTCTGTAAAATTACTTGCGCAATTCGTGTGAAACTGCTTTAGAAACAAGCAGTGGGCTTTCTTAAGGACATGCTCTTTCATTTACTTCAAACAATTGCAAATAACTAGAATATTTTTTAACCAAAAGCTTTGGAAAAAATTGAATCTGTGTACAGTCATACGATACACAATTTTGCCAGAGCATTTTTTTTTTTTTTTAATTATGTAGGTACCGTTTGCTAGCAAAAAAATATTTTGTTTCATTTCGGCTTATTTTGACAACAAAATATGTGCTATTTCAGGGGCAAAATTCTAAAAATCCGTTTGGTATATTACAACAGAAAAATTCAGATGCAAACGATGATATATAAGTGTTAAAACTGTAAGATTAAATTTTTGATATATGTATTAATTTGCATTAAAAAACATATTTTCGAAACTACTGCAAAACTAAAGAGCGAGGCCTTAAAACTCTACTACGTAGGTGATAGGTAACTTTTCTAGTTTCTATTTGTTTAAGATACATCGAAGGGGTCGCGGTGGTCGAGGGGTCAGACCTCTCGCCTCTCACCAAGGCGATCCGGGTTCGATTCCCGGCGAGGTCGGTACCCAGATTTTCGGATGTGGGAATCGTGCCGGACGATGCCGTTGGTCGGCGGGTTTTCTCGGGGATCTCCCGTTCCCCCCGCCATTTCATTCCGGCACTGCTCCACACTCACCTCATATCACCCCTCACCATTGCTAAAGACCTCGATGTTAAGCGCTGACCAAAATTTCTCACTCACTCTCACTCACTTTAGATACATAGATTATTTTGTTTTCGGCGATTTGCCTAACTTACTCTAAATTATTGAACGATTCCTACAAAGGGTTCGTGTAATATACAGAACAGTTTTTTGGACATTCGCCATTGCGGGCTGCTGATTGAGGTATTGTTATCCTTCCTGCAGACAAGGGTCTTGCTGCAGTCGTCCAAGACAGAAAGGATTATGAGAACAAAATAACATACCTTATCACATCCGTAAAATACACAGTTCTAGAAAAAGATCGACAGTAAGCATCGAACGTTAATTGTACCAAACACAGGAAAAACACAAAGACCATATTTCAGACAGTACGAGAATAACACTTATCGCCCGTAACGGTGTATGTCTAAAAATTCTTCACTGTTTATTGCTCTAAATTAGCCATTTTTACTTTTCCATTTTTTATATTAGGCCTAATACATATTTTAACGAAATTGTGAAAACTTACGTTTATAATTGTATCTTTCGTTAAAATGGAGAAATCATCGCCATATCGAGTTTTTGTATTTTGTGTTGCAACTATTCTTTTGGGTAAATTTAGGGAACTTTGATCCAACTGAAGAACAGATCTAATCGCAGTCAGAAAATTCTTATTGCTGTCTTAACTGCAATCATATATATAACAACTGTAATGGCAGATAAAGATATGTGTTGCCCAAAATTCTATCAATATGTATTCCACTTTGCAGTTAGGTTGAAGTTCCCTAAATTTACCCAAAAGGGGAAGCTATGACACAAAATACTAAAATTCGAGATGGCGACCATGTCTCCCTCTTAATAACATGCCAAAATCTCACCATTCTTTAGTTGCTTTCGCATTGCCGTTATAACAGCTCGAAATGATGCCCTCCTAATCACTGCGTGGAATCGAACTTGGTCAGTTGGTGTCAATCCATGATGTCGCCGTTAGAGTAAGGGACTACTTGGCCATAGATCCTGTATTTAGAGGCTTCCCTCCTGACGATGGAGTGTAGGGCGTGCCTCTTCACCAATCTTTCTAAAATAAAACCCGGATGTTTTTCCTCCTCGAAGGATTCCATCCCCCGTGCTGGTTGGGAGTGCGCCGAAGAAAGGTCCCTCCTCTCCCTGCGCGCGATGCAGTTCGATGATAATCCTCATCAGCTCCCGAAATACGCCAGGCCGCTCGGGACGCCTGAGTAGGGGGTGAGGGGGTATTTAAAGGTGCGGAGGCTCCGAAATAAACGGGAACACTTGCGTCAAGACTTCCTCCCGACGGTTCCCCCCGCCGTCTTCCCCACGGCCATGGAACTGGGTGAAAAGGAGGTGATGAGAACCTGAAGAGTTGTGCTCCCCTCCCGAAACCCTCTCCTACTTCAACGGTTTCACAATCCTCGGCACCCCTTTCCCCACCTCATCCGTTTACCATTCCTCGACCAGACGCCGGGGCGTAAATCAACGCGAGCCCGTGCCCCGCGCGGAAGCTGGAAATTCGAATCATTAAAAGAGCTACAAAGTGAATTCTGAAAAGGGGTTCGCGGTCGTCGGACCTGGCTCACGGGCAGTCATTAGTGTCGCATCCAATCAGGCGGACATGCTCGCGCGCGGCGCCGCGAACCTACGGCCGTCGACATAACTCTCTCCCCCCCCCCCCCCCCCAATCCCACTTCCCACCTTCCTCTTCCCCACTCCACACAAGCCCTTTCTGTCGCTGTCGCTTCCTTCGGCAATGTGACTTCTTACCGAGGCGACCCGTGAGTGATCTTCATCCATCACACAGCCGAAACCATAAATATGTATAAATGTCTTTGAATGTTTCTTGCAGTGCGACAGAATGACGTACTTTACTATTGTGGACATACGCCACTGCAGTATTAGTCGTCCCAGGAAAATTAGTATGAGACAAAGAAAAAAAAAACATACGAAAAAAAAAAAGGAAACAACCCCGTAGTCAAAATATCAATAAACCAATACAACATGACATGAAAGATCCCATAAGGAATTAGTCTCAACACCAAATAAAGAAAAAATAAAAATAAACAGCCAAAAACAAAAGTTGAAAGACGAAACAAAATAATGTGTAAAAACTCAGGACACCACAATTAAGGCAAGCACAGACAATACTGAATCGAAGACGATGCTGGACACAAGACGGGATAACAACGACGACGTCACAGACAATAGACTAGACGACACAACTATGATGACATAAAAGAAACAGTAGAAGGAAAGCTGTAGACTATAAATACTGCTTTTTTTAGTTCACTTTTGCTGCACCTGAAGATGGAAGCAGATGTCAGCTCACAATACGTCATGAAAAGTTCGTCTTAAGATATCTACTGTGTTTTTTTATGTCTTTATCGTTGTATCGTTTAGTCTATTGTCTGTGACGTCGTCGTTGTTATCATGTCTTGTGTCTAACATTGTCTTCATCTTAGTATTCTTTGTGGTGTCCTGGGTTTTACAGATCATTTTGTTTTCTCTTTCGACTTTTATTTTTGGCTGTATGTTTTTTTATTCTTTCTTTATTTGGTATGCACTAATTCCTTATGTGATAATCAATGTTCTGTTGTTTTCGTTTAGGATGTGTTGACTGCAGCCAAACTAGGCTTGTTTTCTGTTTTCTTTCCTTTGTCTGGTACTAAGATTCTGGGATGTTTACACAGAATGTCCAGAAACAACAGCATAGTAAGCACGCGACACGAATCCTGGGCAGAATTGAAGACGAAAATGCCAGTGGTTAAACGTTGTACGATGACATTTTACATGCGCAATGTGGCAACATAGCACTGTAATTTGTTCCCCTCTTGCGTTCCACAGATATCTTACTTATCTCACAACTACTGTTCTGACTTACGTATTATGTGTGCAGGTTTGAATCCCGAGTAGTCCCAAACATGATTCTACATTTACTTGACGTAACATACATAACATAATACCTAGACGTGGAGCATAACAGAGAACTTTCTCCGCGCAGTGTTGCCACATTGTGCAAGTAAAATGTTGTACAACATTTTGTCACTTAAATTTTCGTGTTGTTTTTGGACATCCTGTATTTAGACTGGTGTGTGAGTATACATACGTTTGTGAGGATGCTTGTAGGTACATATGTGTGGGTTATATACACGGCTTTTTTTCATGTATTTTGAAACTTCTCAAGAAATAGGCGATTTGCTCGCATACTCCAAACTCTTGTGGAAAAACTGAGGAGGTTCGTTTAAAGACCTACATCACTTTTCAACATCATATTTTAATTTTTATACTTATACTAGATATATTTTCTCGTTTTAAACATAAATTGTGGCTAAATTTTTTTCTTATGAAATTTTTTATCCCTCATATTTTTTGCGTAATGGCTTATAAACTTCAAAATTTGAATTTTACCGTTTTATGTACATCACTAAAACCAACTGACATATCACAGTGAATAACGATGTTGTAGGCTACAAAATCTCCTATATAAAAACAAAAAATAAAAAATTTTTGTATTAAAAAATTGCTGAAATTTAAAATTAAAAAAAAAATTAATATACGAAAAAGTTTAAAATTTTGTTTTTATATATGAGAGCTTATAGCCGTCAACATTGTCACTGTAAATTTTTTCAGTTTGGTAGGGCCTATGTCAGTTGTTTTTAGTGGCGTACATAAAACTGTAAAATGCAAATTTTGACGTTAATACGAGTCACTACGCAAAAACTAAGAGAGATAAAAAATTTCATAGGACAAAATTTAGTCACAATTAATGTCTAAAATAAGAAAAATATATAAGGCACAAATATAAAAAATAGGAAAAAATTGACGATGAAAATATCCGTAGACCCTTAAGATTCAGTCTCTCTTCCCCGTAAATGTTGATTTATTGTTTTTTCTTGCCTATTTATATTTTCACGGCCGAAAATTACAAAATATCACACTGGAAACATAGTTATTGATCTCGCCTTTCAGTAGGCATATAAGAACTGAACTATAATATCACTACTATGCATTTTTTGACATTTAACAAACCTATCAATTTACCACTAATTATATACAAACTCAATTTACATACCGCTAATTCGTTTATTTTTACTTATTTAATTACTTTTTTGTTTTTAGAACAGATTTTATTCGTATATTCCTTTTATTTCAACAAAATGTAGGAATGGCCATAGTTTGAATACAACTGTATAATTTTCGATTAGCCCGTGATTGTGGTTGACAAGAAATTTTATGTATTTTTACAAAGGAAATTCTTGAAACTTTACAAATAAATAGTGTTACAAGGAAAATACTTGTACTTTTACAGATGTTTGTAGAAGCACAAAGAAATTTCTTGCCAATTAAAAAAAATATATAGCGCATTAGTTATTTCGTGATCTATATACGGGGCACTCCTCTGGCAATCTGCAGTTCTACCTTGCAATAGCCCACCTGTGTTATAGGCAATTCACTATAAAATGAGCACTTGGCCATACTTTTTCAGAGCTATTTTGAACCAATTATTGTATTTCCGCCTAAAGCAAATGTAAACATCGCCACTTGCTTTACTTTAAAAACACAGTAACGTTATTTGTTTGCAGCAGAAATATATTGATTTGCAAAAAATTGATCTAAATAACGGTGTTCGAGTGCTCGCTTTATCGTGAGGTCATTATCAACAGTGACACACGACTTGGTACAATGACAGGCGCTGGGAGAGGAGTCGGCCATGGTCTTTGTTAAGGAAGCGTGCCAACATTCGCCTGGAGCGATTTTGGGAAACCGTAGGAATCCGAAATCAGGATGACTGGAGCCAGGGACCGAACCGGGGTCCTCCCGAACTCTAGTCCTACATGCAACCGCTGCACTTCCTCGCTCGGTTACCGGATTAAGAGTTAGTTGAATCTAGTGTATGAGCCGTGTTGTAACGTGATACGAAGTGTGTTTTATTTTTCATGTAAAACTATTAAACGCGTTTCTTAGGTTTTTATCTACGAAAAGAAGAAACAATTCAAACTGAGTCTTTATGTCGTTCTGAAAATACCGCCCGCTTATTAAAATGATTATTGTCAACGCCTCAGAAGTGGTAAAAAATGGCTTTTTGACATTGCTGTAGCTGGAAAAACGCCAGCCGTATTCGTGAAACCAAATGTTAGCGACTCAAAAGTATATAAAATTATAGGATCACCGCTTAAAATCTCGTTGGAAAACACTTTCTACGAAAACACTGCACACTAGCTTAGTACTCTGCACTTACAGCCGAAGCGGTGTTGAACGCACGTATTGGAATCGACTTATCGTCTTCCCTGTTTCCGTGCCTAAAATATTTGTAAAAAATAGGGTAAATTTTGTAGACATTACTTGAGGGGTATATTTTCCTCTTACGAAAAAAAATTTTTTTTTGCTCGGTCAGTTTTTCTACAATGGCGTTTTAAATTAAAAATTTGCGTAATTTTACTACATACAAAACTTGAACACCAGTAAACGTAATGAAATAAAAAAAAAATATCACATCGAAACTGCATGTCACAGTCTACGGCTTGAAGCATACATTAACCCAATATAATTGCTACGTGTAACAAAAAATTAGCAAATTTTAGATTTTTTTAAAAACAAATTTATTTAGTGAGTTTTTACGTACCTAAAACAATAGCTCGGGGAATGTATTTTCTCTGTGAATTATTTCATTTCTTTATGTGTATTGGTTTTCAAGATTGTATGAAGTAAAAAAACATGAAAATTTTGACGCTCAAATGCCATTTTGAGAAAACTCTATTTTTAAGAGGAAAATGTACTCCTAACTAACGTTTATAAAACTAACAATATTCCATACAAATATGAAATTAATATTTTCTCCCTCGAACACTCTTAACGGCTTTACGTATTGGTAGTTGCTACAGAACTATTTTTTATCGATGCAGTAGCATACATGGTTTTATCGCTGGAATCTTTCCAGGGTAGATGTTTGCGTCATCCTGGACATTTTGCACGAGGTTGATGCATGTGCGCAGAATGTACGTAAGACTGCGTGAGCTTCATATGATTGATGAAACAACTTCTGAAAGCACAGGTGCAAACGAATACTCAACAAGACGCCTCTAATTACGTGGGTAGTCGCGTAACCGAGTGATCAAATCGGCGTTGCTAAATTCAAAAAGCTTTAGAACGCGTGTATCGTTAAGACTTTCATAGGTGAAGGAGGGGGGGGGAGGGCTAAGTGGAGAAAGCAGAGGCAAATATAATCAGCCCATGTGGGCAAGTATTTTTTAAGACCTACTCGAGCTAATGAAGCTATTTTTCGAATCCCCACCTGCCACCTAAACCGTATAAGGAGACGGGGATTTTCCTAATCGTTTTACCGGCCGTCCTTATTTTTTCCGATCGCATAAATCGAGTCATTAGTTTTAATACATACGGCTGATTTTTATCCTTACAAATTAGTGCCAAATTGCGGGCGGATATCTTGTGGATGTAAGGAAGAAAGCGACATCCCAGGTTATATGTTGTTCATAATAAAGTGTGCACACCGTATTCGTCAAGAACCCGAAGTCGCTTTCCTAAATATTATTGAGAGAGAGAGAGAGAGAGAGAGAAAAGAGAGAGAGAGAGAGAAATCGCTACAATATTTCATTCTAAATATTTTCTGATACGCTGTTACATGTTGCACAATATAGCCTATGATTGGCTGTAAGTATTTGAAGAAAATATGCATATTGAATAATTACATTGCTTTCTGCTATTGTTTTGCCACCCAAAATATGGCGACTCATGAAAAATAACGTCCTGCGCATGAGCAGTTCGAAAATGTTCGAAAATTATCGGCTTCACACGATTACCATTGAAATGTTCGGCACTCCATAGACTAATACCTCCATGATTATATACGTTGATATGGTAACAAACAACCACGGTCGTAGAAGAACGTGTCTGGACACTCGCCTGGAAACTTGACCCCTTGTTGTTTGGCTGCAGTTCACCAAGTTACCGACAATATTGTGATTTATTGGCGCTGCAGTTAGGGCGGTCGGACTCAAACTCCGCCCACTTCCTTCCCACTAAGATAAACAATTTTTCAAAACGCATTTTTTATCCATTTATGAAATGCTTCCTTCGCTTACAAATTTAAGAAATGGCTCCAGCAATCTTTATTTACTTTATAAATTTAACAATGGAAAAAAGTGAGCGGAGTTTGAGTCCGACCGCCCGATTTACAGCGCCAAAAAGTACGACATTCTCGGTAACTTGGCGAACTACAGCCAAACAACAAGGGGGTCAAGCAAAATACATTGTTAGATAGGCGAGTGTCCAGACCTGTTCTTCTACGACCGTGCAAACAACATACTTCAGGTAGCCTACTAATATGGCGGATGGGCTCCTGCCCCTTCCGTCTCGAGGCTTCTGACCCATCGTCTTGAGACGTACGTTATGCTCCATCGGTATGTTTATCTAATCTCTGGTCACGCAGGCTCTGTACGGTTGCCTGTCCTGTGTCGGAGGTGTTGGCATCCCTGCACTCCAGGGTGAGGGGTGCAACTGCTTGGCTTGGCACACCGTCAAAAATCTACTCCGCATGCCTTCCGCGCCCCGGGCGAGACGGTCGATGTCAAGACAGCCGTGCACATAAATTACCGCTAAACACTTTAATTGAAGTCTGCTGTCTTTTTTCTTTTGTTTTGCTCGGAGCTGTCGTACACAGCTCGAGACGAGGATAATTATAGACGACGGTTTTGTTTTCAACTTGGCTATAGCTAATATTTTGCAACGATGATGCATTTGTGTCGATCTGCGTCTTGCATAGTAAGTCGGTATATTGTGAAATTCATAATTTTATACTTTAACGCAATAATGTTAGTTTTCTAGACATTACTAATTATTCTTCTCTTACGTAATATTTTTAGCATTTTTAATATACACATAACATCATGTCAAAGTCAAATTTTGCATGCAACATGACCATACGACACATATTTGTACAGAACTTCTGAAATGACATAATTAACACTGACATGAGATGTTGTGGGCTAGCCTACTTGATTAAAGTCTTAGAAACATAAAGCAACGTATTTTTATATCTAAATAATTACTAAAAATAAAGGATATTATGTAAAACCATTTGTGAAGTTTTTGGTACTTTAAATTGCATCTCCATCAAATATTTGGTTTTAAGGAAATTGTGACGTCACTCTTGGTTAACAACGAACTATGTGAACTGTCGACTCGTGAGGGTGACATACTTTGCCTTAAATTCTGTGAAAAGTAACGGTACAATATAGGAAAAAGAGTATTTTATTAATCAGAAATGTTACTTCTTGTTAGCTCTACAAGCACACATATAATCTGTGAAGCTTTGCTTACAGACAACCGAAATTAAATTCAGTTCACAGTACGTCACATTTAAGCAAATTTACTTATTAACACATATCCTGTGTTGACAGTTACATGTTTGGAAATCAAAAGGCAAATATTTCCAAAACATATTCATTGTACGGTTCAAACGTAAAATCAACAGAATGTTTTGTTCTGGAAGATTAACGGAACTGTTTAATTGTTTCTCCACCAGTATCAAACTGAATCCAATGAACATAAATACGAGAGGAAAAATTACGTTTTAATTTTCTCACCACGAAATAATTGTCGATTTATGTTAATATATGTTGGGAAATTCGAAAGTGACTTTCATGCACAGCTTGAATATTCATTTTTCTGCCTTTGAAACTCCACGTATGTTAACTTGAAATCAGTTATATATATATATATATATATATATATATATATATATATATATATATATATATAACTTCGAGAATCTAAACCGATTTTTTCTCTTGCGTTGTATTAAGTAATGCACGTTATTTTCCCGTACATACCTTAACTGTAGACCAGATTGTACAGCAGCTACAACCTATCTCTTTACATATTTTTTTCCAAACATCTCACACACACGCCAGCTCATTAAAGAAGGCAGGAGTGAAGATACAGAAGACTAACGAGTTTTCCATTATACAGTCGTCTTTCGTGACCAGTAGCCCATAATTTTTATTCCAAAGTGTACAATAAAATAGATTTTTATTTTCTTTTCGAATTCTGGTTTCGATGCGTGCCCTCTTCAGACGGGAAAGGACAAGAAAAATGCTAAGAAGCTGAAGCGGCAGTTCCCCAATACGACAGCCTCTCTTGTCACAGTTTAAACGGAACAAAAACAAAGGAGGACACGTTACGGTGTAAATCCGGGCTCGTTAAAAAAGGTAAAACAGGTATTCTGGGTAATTATCAGCTATGGACTTTTTTCGTGATCGCATTTCTGTCTGTTCGGGGACTATTTTAAATTTGGTTCCTTTATTTATATCATTTGACCAGTTTAATTTTCGGCTCGACCATCGCTTGGTCACAGACTAAATAGTAATACAGACGTGAAATGACGTGGCGGCTCCTTTGACACGGGCGAACTTGGCCGCTTATTGGCTGCCCGAGGTTGTTGATACCAGCCCAGTGTATGTTTAGATGCTGCACGTTACTGCAGGTTTCCTATTGGACTGGCTGCCGGTTATCAGAGCAGCTGCCTCACGCTGATTGGTGGTAGGTGTTTCCGCCATATTGCTGGCCAGGAAAGCCATTTTGCTGGCGTGTGTGACTGAGTTCGCTGGCCTGCCGGCTATTTCACTTCTGTATTCCTAACTATTCTGTGGCTTGGTGTTCTCTCGCCCAGGTATGCCCAATCATCGTTCTCGGTTGACCTGTTGTTCAAGTAATGCGGTCAAGCAAGGCTTAAATTTATAAAGACTATTCAAGGTAAAATAAACATTTCTGAACACTTGTTTTTTTATATATATATTTTTTAAAGAGGATTTTAATATTAACGTCGCGTGTTAAGGGCGTTAAACTCGTAAAAATTCTCTCTTTTTTTTTTTTAATGTATGCCAAACAATGTTTAACTGTTACACATAAGATAACATGTCATTTCCCCAAATATATCAACGTTAGGTCCCATAGATCTTGCGTAATCACTCATCGAGGTCACAAAGGGGTCTTCAAAACATTACGTCAGTTAGAACAATCATTTCGGAGATTCTCAGTATGGCTAAAAACGGTTTTTCCAGCCTGTTACATCTGAAAAACTGCTCACGGGATTCGTGTGAAACTACTCTAGAAACACGCAATGGTCTTTGCTTAAAACTTTTCCCAATAAAAATATGGAGCTACCGCTGAAAGTGTCAGTCAGACGAGTGATCTACGATACCACCGCTCGCCGTTTCAGCGTCTTGCGGTAGAGGCGATACCGCACCAGATGAGCCGGTCAACATCGCCCTTGGCACCGTGCCTCACTCACACTAACACACGGCCAGTAGGCGGGCGCCTTAAGGGCGCGGTCACCTCAGTTTTCAACGTCTTTTTTTATTTTTATGTTTGTACCAGATGTTAATTTTCTTATTTTAGACATAAATTGTGATTATATCTTCTTAGGAAATTTGTGTATCTTTCATAGTTTTCGCGTAGTGAGTCGTAAACATCAAAATTTGCACTTTACGGTTATATGTACGCCACTAAAACCAACTGACATACCAAACCGAAAAAAATTCACAGTGTATAATAATGTTGTAGGCTATGATTTGAGACGTATAAAAACCTAAGAAATTTGTTATATTTTTAAACAATTGTTGAAATTTCTTCACTTTCATTTAAAAATTGAGCAGTTTTAATTAAATAGAAAAAATATTTTATTTTTTGATTTTATGTATTTTTAATTACTAAGTAATCACAACTATGTTGGATTATTGTGGTAGAAATGAGCACGTGTGTATGGATTATGAAGAGCATAATGCAATGTTTATCACATAGTTTAATTTTGTTTAAATTTCAGAACAACAAATGTAAATAATGTTTGCCATGCTAATTTCCTAAACACAGCTATTTTAAGTTAAAAGTAAATATTGGCTGCATACGTACTAAAAGGTTTAGAACCAAGGTCTCGGAGACACTATGTGAATATATAAGTATTATGGAAAGTGCTGTACACCATGGTTTCAAACAACAGAACTGCACCTTTACGCCGAGAAAAAAACAAACAAGCAACACCAAACTTACAAGATAATATTGGACACACATTTATGACGTCACACTGAAAGAAAAATATTGTTTTAGGCACCATACTTCTGTTAAAATATGGACAACAGTTCAGTTTGTTTGTCGGTACTATCTAGGTTGTACCTATAACAACCTGTTCAGTAGAAGTAACAATATGCTCTGTAAAATAAAGAGGCTCTTTACTCCTTCTATATTTTAAAGATAAACAATTTATGAAAACGTATTTTTATCAATTTATGAAATACTTCCTTCGCTCACAATCTTAAAGCATGGCTCTAGCCATATTTAATTTACTTTATAATTTTAAACACTGGAATAAAATGGGATGAGTTTGAGCTCGACCGCCCTGGTTGCAGCACCAAAGACGAACAATATTCTTGGTAACTTGACGAACTACAGCCAAACAACAAGGGGGGCAAGCAAAATGCATTGGTAGATAGGCGAGTGTCCAAACCTGTACTTCTACGACCGTGGTGTAGACCTGTTCTTCTACGACAAAACGGCTGCTTCTATATTCCTTCCTCGATTACCCATGGAGGTATTAGTCTATGGAGTGGAAGCCTTTGAGCAAATTTAAAGCCAGCCAACCATAGAGGTAATATATTTACTCTAAGCAGCCAACAGACGACGTTTAAAGACAAGGCTACAGCTAGTGGTGGCAAAAACATGTAAACAAAGCATTGAGCTGAATGAAAATGTTTTAGTTTTTTGTTTACTACACATTATGGTGAAAGTTTGTGCAGCTCTTGGCCTTACAAACAGATTCAATCGTTGCGGAGGATTATCTTTGTACAGGTAAGAAATTTTTATTTAAATTCATCAAGTTTATAAAGTACATACACACAGCGAGAGCTAATTCTGTTTTTTTAAATATATATTTCTGAAGCAATTGTGAACTGTTGTGTGCGATTAAAATAGAGAATTTGCGCGAATTTTGTAAAAAAAATTACATAATTACATTGCTTTCTGCTATTGTTTTGCCACCCAAAATATGGCGACTCATGAAAATAACGTCCTGCGCATGAGCAGTTCGAAAATGTTCGAAAATGATCGGCTTCACACGATTACCATTGAAATGTACGGCAGATGCCACTCCATAGACTAATACATCCATGGCATTTCCTCGTGGCTACGTTCTATGGAGGTAAGGCCTTGACACTGAGGAATAAAATGTTACTCCTTTTTTGTCGCAGCGCTAGTAGTCTTTTAGTGGAAGATTAGTCTTGTTTTGTCTTTGGCTTAGCAAGGTTTCACAGCTTAAAAGGTGTTGTTGTTATCAGAATAGCCAGTACTATAGAATAAAAAAATTTAAAATCGAGATAATATTATATAATATGCAATTTATATTGGAACACATTTTCAGCCATAAAATATAGTTTTTCAATATTTTACATGCAGACACACATTGCAACGATTCTAAATATTTGTAGGGCAGGAAAGATTAGATTTTGTTCGAGTGCGTTTATTAAATAATAGTACATAATATTTTTTTCCAGACAGCTTATATAAACAGTTCCACAAACATGCCCATGCATTTATGGATACGAAACATATACCTACAAAACCAGCATACCATATTAACATAATTTTATATAAATATTGGTAAAAAAAATGCAACATCGCATGATGTAAATAAGGCAAATCTTCCACCAAATGACTACTAGCGCTCGGCGACAAAAAGGGAGTCACTTTCTCTTGCTGGAGAGCATATGCAGTGTCAAGACCTCTTCGTCTTAGACCGTGCTCATGGCCGACGACGCCCGAAGACTCCCGAAGGACGGCCGCCGTCACGAAAGCCGCTGGCGCTTGTCCGGCGAAGTGTTTGCGCGGCTGGCGACCGGCCCCGCAGCGACGACGTCATAGGTGGTCGGACAAGCGACGAAAATTCAACAACGGTTTCTGCAGCCAACACGCAAATAAACACGCGACCTGAATGTGGCACGGAATACGAGGAAGAACACACACTCGCCTCCATATTTCCCAGTCGTCCTACGGGGATTTTTTTTTTATTTCGACAGGTCACGGCGATAAATTGAGCACTTTTAAATGACCTTCTAACAAGGACATTATACTATAGGCTGTACACGATAAAGTAAGCAATGTTAAAAATTTTTCTTTCAACTATTTTGTATTCATCTTTACTATTTTATAAACGAAAATTATATTAAAACTAAAATCTAGTGTAAACGCTTCACCACACTGAAAACTTATCACTTTTGGCCCCAATGAAATACAGTTTGTGGTAGTTATAATTGTTGGGGAGTGCTAAGTTAAAACTGAACAGCGTTTAAGGTGCTCCGCCTTCCTGCGCGTTAGAGGCTCAGAAGTGACGGAGACATAAGGGTGATTTAGAAGCTCGTATCAAATTCAGCGTCGCCACAACGAGCCAACCATTGAACTAGCTTGCAGGGTTCCCGCCGATCAATTTTTACTACTGGACTTTAAAGGGCGCGGTCAACCGCTATTTTCATCACCATATGTTTATTTTTATTCATACCAGATATTTTTTATTATTTTAGACACAAAATGTGATTAAATTCGGCTCTCGTGAATCTTTTTTGTCACACTACACTAAAACCAACTGTTTTACTGAACTGAAAAAATTCACAGTGAATAAAGACACCGCATGCTACAATGTCATGCTCATAAAAACACAATATAAAAATGTTTGCATTTAAATAAAAACTCTAAAATTTTAAATACAAATTTGAAAAGTATAATAATTTTTTTAAATACAAAAATATTTTATTTTGTGGTTTAAGATAGCTAAATCTATAGCCTATCATATTGTTATGCACTGTGAATTTTTCAGTTTGGTAAATGAGTTGGTTTTAGTGTCATCCTTGAAACGGAAACTTGCAAATTTTGGCTTCAACGAACCATTACACAAAAACTATGCAAGATAAAAATATTTTATAAGGGAAAAATTTAGTCACATTTTATGTCTAAAACAAGAAAATAATAACTGGTACAAATATAAAAATAAAAATGGTGAGGAAAATAGCTTTATGGTGGAAAGTCTGCAGCAAAATTCAGTGCTCGTTTCTACTCGAGTTTCATGTACATCCGGTTAGTACAATTTGAAGTACGGGAGTTTGAAAAGACCACAATGTAATTATGTTGGAGGGCTTCTAAACAGTGTTATTAATTAGCATGTTGCCTTAACATTAACATTCCGTACTTGCCCCAAGTGTTTTTTTCTTTCCGTACAGTTGCACAGTGGGCACATGTGGAATAGTTTCGTAAAAAAAAATATTCACTGTACATTACAACGCGTTTGAAACATATGTAGACTCAAAACTCCTATTTTCTGCAGTTTTTTTTAAATACAGTGCTGTTTTATTACTTTTAACAACCAGTTTTCTCATCAAATTTCTGCGTGAATTATTTTATTTCATTAGTCTGTTGATTTTTCGCTGGGTGTGTGCTGTCGTAAGATGCAAATTTTTACACCCTATTATAGGGATACTATTCAAGGTACAAAATTACCATAGAAGCACGATGAAGTCATTTGAAAATCCTGCAACGCAGTTAAAATAAGTTTTTACTAATACAAAATTACGAATTTTTTTTTTCACTTGTCCTTAAGGTGGTCGCCTGTCCAGGCCGCCGAGCTGTGTACAGAGCTTCGGCCGTTATAGAATTATTCGAAAACTGCTCCGCGTGCGTAAATGAAGTCAAAGTATGTTGCACACGTGTATACCCATTTCAAGTCCTCCATGTTTCCTTAAAAAATTTTTTTACGCTGCCGTAAATGATAAATCTGTTGTTTTGTGGTCTCTTTTAGGCATGGTAATCTTGGCGCAGAGCTTTTTAAAATGTGTAGGGTTGTACAATACACTTTAATCTTTAAAATTACGTCATAAAATGACAGGGTTACCAGAGAATGTCTCATATAACAGTAACGAAATCGTACTTTTACAAAATACTTGTAAACTAATTTCACAACATTTATCAGTCAATGTACTTCAATAGGAATATCGCTGGCCATTAAAGTGATTCAACTTTTACAAATACCTGTGAGGACTAGTGGAATATATTTTTACGTACAGATTGTTTGATCTACTTTTCGTAGACTTTTTTTGCTTTAATAAGATTATTGAGCATAGCCCTTTTCTAGCATGGAGGATGGTGAGAATCTGCTTGTAGGCATCTGTTAGTGTGTGTAGGTTTTCTGCAAATTTTGTGGCCTAAAGTGTTGTCAGGCTTCCTTTAGACTAAAACATCCCAGAAGGGAAGTTAGCCGTCCTTTTACGTCTCCGTGGTAAACTGAATGTTGCAGTGGATGTAGCTGAGGTGTCTTAAAAACTACTCCAGCTTCTCCTCTCCATGTCTCCAAACCATGAATACATCTTTTACATATCGGAACCAGTGTTGAGTTTTGTAAGAGCTGGAATCGATGACTCTTTGCTCGAAGTTAGCCATGAAGAAATTGGCCAACAAAGACGAAAGTGGTGACCTCACAGCAGCAACCTCGTTTTGCACACAGACTTTCCCTCCATATGTGAAAAATGTTGATGTGACACGGTGTTCTGTAAGCTTCAGCTGTTCGTGGTTGCAGTGGCCCATCCCAAGCTGGCCGAGTAGGATTATGATTTTAGAATTTATTCATCCGCCAAAAGGCATATGTTCCGGATGTGAAGTTACGGTCTTGATGCTCGAAGATAGGCGAGCTACAAGGTTCATCTCGCCACGCTCAACAGTAACTGCTTCGCTGCTATTCTCTGTGTGCCAAACTTGAGCGCAGTGTTTTCGTTTTACGCTATTTTTACGAGATTCTAGGCGGCGTACCTAAAATGTTATTTGTGGAAAGTTTGAAGTATTAAGTCCAACACATGTTTCTAGTGTTGTGTTTTACGAATCCGGGCAGAATTTTCGTTGTTGCAGGAGTAAAAAAAAAGTCCCCGTTAGACATGTTTAAGTGGCCAAAAATAATGTTTTTAACGAGCATCCTGTAATTTCGAAATTATAGAAGCATAGTTTGAAGTATGTGTACTTTTCGCACGTAAAAGTTATACGAAAAGGTTTTAAAGTCCCTATACACAATTGAAAACCTAAGCATTGGCTTTACGATCGCTTTCAATACATGGCTTCTTATGGACTCGTACACAATAGCGTTGCCAAAGCTAAAGTGAAGCAGCCTATAAACTGAAAATCTAAAGTCAAAGTCAAGGTAGCCGTTCGCAAAAAAAAGCAGCGATTAGAACAAAAATGGTTTATTTCTGAGTACAGTTTTGCTCTCCAGTATTGGGATTTCGTGAAACAAGTATTAAGTTTGTCTTAAATGTAGCCTACTCGAAAAACCTGATTAGTAGCGTTGGAGAAATATTCGTAAATGAACTTTAAGTTGCATCAATAGACGGCGTTGATTTTGTTCTGAAAAATATTACATTAAATGTAAAAATGATATTAATAATCGTGTTAATTTTTTAAATATCTATGTTTATATGTGCTTTTACGGTAAATATATCATGATTTATACGACAATGTTTCCGTTTCAAAAACAGATTTTCAATTGTTTTTCAACAGTCGTTACTTTAACTTTACATTTGTATTGTGTATTGACGATATACATAAAGTAACGGAAACGTAAAGTCAAGTGTTAAAATATTTAATTGTGTATAGGCCTTAAGCGTAAAAAAGAATCAACGCGACGCGCTACAGCACCGCATGTATAGTATTGTATTTTGTTTATTGATCATTCTTCGAGCAAAATACAATTTTGCTATAGAATTCGTCATTTTACGTATATAATTTAATTGCAAGGGCCACGAATTTGTAGCGAAAAGAGTTTTGCCCCACTTTGTTTCAGTGTCTCTCGTGCACATCGGCAGTTCTGTATCAACGTTATTGGCAGCGTGTCTTTGTTCAGACACGTTTCTCATTTGACTGCACCAATCAGAATAAGATTATTGTGAGTCTGTACGTCTATAATTTGCCAAGGCCAGTGAGAGTAAAATCATCCAACCACAGACGATGTAGCAGAGCTGTAGGTGTGCACATGACGCATCGAAACCAAATGTTGCAAAAATCTTTTCGCCATAAAATCGCGGCTCTATTAATTACAAATTAGAAAACTATTGTAATGTACACACACATAAAAAAATTATACAATAATAATACAAATTAATAAAATGGTTTTAACTTTTTTAGTGGAGTCGAAATAGAAAAATGTTGCGGAACAGCAATCCTAGATAGCAGTTTTCGTTAACCTAGCAAGCAAGAATTTATTCATGGTTATTGGTAAGGACAGGAAAATTTCGCGAATTCAATGACCTGCATGTTAGAATCAAATATCCTATACATACTCAAGCCCTGGCCATTTGTCCGCTAGCTGCTACTCAGTGGAACAACACACAATGAACGAATAGACGGGGCTTGAGAATGTATAGGACAACGGAGTATAGCGTGCGGGTAATTGAATTCGCGAAATTTTTCTATCCCTAGTTATTGGTACAGACCGGGTAATTTTGTGCGTTCACTGACTTGTAAGCAACTAAAAAAGCATTTCATTGGCTGCTCGCTGACACAGTGAGATGGGCCTGCATTCAGATACATTGTAATTATAAGCTCAGAGACTTCAGCCCACGATTTTTCGCGAAAAGAATTCTGCAACAATTTGTTCCATTGTCTTATGTGCACGTATGCAGCCATGCTTCATTGTCAGTGATTGACTGTTCTTAACTCTCTGGGTTCTAACCGCAAATCACAGGTGTGTGGTGTCGCAGTAACCTTGTTCCTGTTGGCACAGTCAAATGAGTTACGTCTGTGCAATAATATATTCTGCCAATAACCATGAAGTAGAGTTTTTCATGTGTGAACGTAAGGCACTGAAACATACTGGGGCAAAATTCTTTTCGTGAAAAGTTCACGACCATAATTATGAGAGGTACGTCAATTTCGCGGATTTTTCTGGCAGTAGCCTAGATTGCTCAGTCCTGTACACGCTCTGGATACAGTCTATTATTCATTGGCTTACAACATGTCAAGCGATAGCTCTATGAATCATTTCCTTATTTACTACTGGCTTGCAGTAGTCAAATGCGTTTCTTGACAGCCGCCAGCTAATCACACACTTGATTATGAAGTATATATTTTTGGCGTTCAACCTGACATGGAATGCACGTGCGAAATTAACGTACTTCTAATTATGAGTGTCACACAAACTTACCGTTACTGGAATTCTAGCTTGTTGGGCCTGAAATTAGACGGGAATTTTTCAGGTCCCTAGTTATTGGGTTCTGACGTGTTGGCAGCATGCTGGCAGACGCGGCGTGTCGTCGGAGCAGACGTTCCCCAGGTGCGTGTCTCGACTACGACGAAGGTCTTGTGCGCGCGCCGTCCCCGCATGACCGCCTTGTTGAAGCGTATTTTTAGAACGTGCGCGCTGCAGCGGCCAAGACGTTATTTTACTTCGCCGCTGCTGCATGGGCGCCGGTGATCCCTCCCCTCTTTCCGACCCCTCCTCCTGAAGAACAGCTATCGCCGCGTCTCTAGAAGAGGGCCGCGGTCTTCCATGTGACAACCCTTCAGGCATTGGTGCGTGGTAGATAAATAAACGCTGAAAACATCAATTGATTTCTACGCTTTTTTCGAAGCCAATTTGGATAAAATACTCAATGACACTCCTAGATAATGGTATTTGCCAACTTTATGAGTAAATATTATCCAGAATTACTAATTCGTTACGCGTGATCTCTTGCGACGCCGTTAAATGCACGAGGTTGCGGCGTCAAAGATTGTGCCCCAGAAGTTCGTAACACTGGAAACAATTTTTTTTAAAACGTTGGCTAAGACTATTGTCTAGGATTGCTATTGTTTAGTTTTCTCAAATTGGGTTTAAGAAACCAACAGTTATAGATTATGTTTTTAGCGTTGGATTATACACCACGCCCTCTTTAGAGTTATACCATAGCCATCTTTAGTAGGCGGCTACGGCGTTAGATCTGGCAACCCTGCACACGGGGGTCATTTGAACACTTCTTTTACCGCTCCAAATTCAATGACTGTGCCTGATTCGATATTTTGCCCTACATACCGGCGAATCAGGAGAAGCCATTGCCGTTGGAGAGGTAAAAGAAGTGTTAAAATGACGTTTCCTGGCAGGGTTACCAGATCTAAGGCCGCGGTCTTCTACTAAAGATGGTTATGGTTATACTCTATCCATTCTAAGGTTGCAGCTAATTCATTTATGTGGAAAACAACAAAAATTTTATGCAGCATAAATTTAATTTGAAATATTGAAAAATACAAGGTAACTATGTTACGGCGCATTCACAATGTGAGAAATCAAGATATAATTCAATTGCTTTGATTTATTTCGTTAACAATTTTTATTTCTACTGCAACCTTTGAGTGGACAGAGTATAGTGGAGGCTAAGTATTTTTTTTACGTTCGAGGCACAGAAACGGGGATAGCTATAAGTCGAATATGATACGTCCGTCAAACATCTCATCGCCTCTAGGCGCGGAGTACTGAACTAGCGCGCAGTGTTTTCGTAGAAACAGTTTTTCATTCGGACTTCAAGCGACGACCCTGTTATTTTATACGTGGAAAGTATGAAGTAAACTCCAACGCAGGTTTCTATGATTTAGTTTTCTGATTACGGTTTATATTTTCTCAGCTACAGCAACGTGGGAAAATCATTTTAAGCACTTTTGAGGAGCTTAGAAGGCACGTTTTTAATTAGCGGACGGCCTTTTTTTTTTTAATCATAGGGACACATATTGAAGTGTGTCTTCTTATCGTAGATAAACGTATTGAAAACATTTATGACAGTAATACAAGAAACAATACTTTCCGTATCATGCTACAGCACGTCTCACATGCCAGGGCCACTAACTCTTAAGGGCGTTGGACCCGTAAAAATTTATTTTTTTTTATATTTATGCCAAACACTGTTGAACTTTTGCACATCAGCTAAAACGTCATTTCCCAAAATAAAAAAAAAATAATAAAAATTAGGCCCCATAGTTTTTGCGTAATCACTAGAGATGATGGTATATCGCGAAAAATTTTTGTGTGAATATAGCCTTGAAAACACTGACATAACGTGGATGTCTGCAGACCAATAACATACACTGAATATTACAGCAGCGGGATTATTATTGGCTCAGTCAAATAGGGCAACAGCTCCACATACAAGCGAAAGTCAGTCATCTTTTCATAAGCTGGACGTACGTTGAAGCCTAGCAAATAGTCAAGTTTTTCCGCGATAAACCATCATCTCTAGTAATCACTCATCAAAGTCACAAAATGGCAATTGCGGTGTAGCAAAAATCAAAAAAGTAATTAAGTAATAAATTCAAAATTACAGTAACTGATAGAGTATCAATGCATTTTATGACATGGTTGACAAACGTTTGTTTTGAAAATTTCAGTAGTAGCCAAAAGTCAAAGTTATGCAAAAAATTACTCATTTTCATCTATTTTTTAAAAACACAAAAACGTATCGCTTTGTGTTCACAAAAGTGTCCTGAAGTAGCTCACATCATTAAGAATTAATGTGAATTATCTTGTTTCTGCAAGTTAATTATTTTTTATTGTTTTGGCTACACCGCAACTGTCGTTTTGCGACTTTGATAGGTGGTTATGCTAAAACTATGGGACCTATTTTTTTTTATTTGGGGAAATGGCATACCATCTTATGTGTAAAAGTTGACCAGAGTTTGGCACAAATATAAAATTTTGAATTTTTTACGGGTACAGCGTCCTTAAGGGCGTCGCCTACCTGCGCGTTAGAGGCTCCAAATTGACAGAGTAGTTACGTCGACCTTGAAACACGCGTCAAATGCCGCATCGCCACAGCGAGCCAAGCGTTGAACTAGCGTGTAAGATTTCCGCCGAACCGGTTTCCAGTATGGGAGTTTACGCGGTGACTTTATAATTGTATTGGTGAAACGTCTGTAACAAAGTTCAGTGCACTTCTCAACCTCAGTTTCATATGCATCCGGTTAGTACATTTTGAAGTATGGCAGCCTGAAAAGACCGCTTTTAGCTATGTTGGAGGGTTTAGGAACCATGTTTGTAACGAGCATGGTGTTTATACAATAACATTCCGACCTTATCCGAAGTGCGGTGTGCTTTCTTTTCGTACGTAGGCACAATGGGCGCATATGGAATAGTTTCGCAAAAAACCTGTTTACGAACACACTACAACTCATTTTGAGCGCGTGGTAAGCGGCCCCCTTAAGAGGGCGTGGTACATAATTCAACGCTAAAAGCATTAATCTATAACTGTAGGTTTCTTGAAGCCGATTTGCGAAAATTAAACAATAGCAATCCTAGATAATAGTTTTAGCCAACGTTTTAACACAATTGTTCCCAGTGTTACGAACTTCTGAGGCACAATCTCTGACGCCGGATCCTCGAGCATTTAACTGCGGCGCAAGAGACCACGCGTAACGAATTAGTAATTCTGGATAGATATTTACTCATAAAGTTGGCAAATACCATCATCTAGGATTGTCATTGAATATTTTATCCACATTGGCTTCGAAAAAGGCGTAAAAATCAATAGATGTTTTCAGCGTTTATTTATCTACTACGCACTCTTAAAGAGCATTTCTACATAACTGAGTGAGTGAGTGAAGCTGTTTTGGTCAGGGTTTAACACAGAGTTATTTAGCACAGGTGATGGGTGACACATGACGTGAGTATGGAGCAGCGCCGGAATAAATGGGAAGGGGGAATGGGAGATCCCCGAGAAAACCCGCCGACCAGCGACATCGTCAGGCACCCTTCATAACTGATACCGGGGCATTGGCCGATGGGCGTACACTTTGAGCGACAGATGAACGTGTTCTAGTCTGAGTAACCACGCTGAGGGATGGAACTCAAGGGTGACGTTTACCGTAGGGGAGTGTCTGTGAGTGTGGAAGAGAAAAAAGGATACTAAAAATCGAAAACCCTCTTCGCTTTTAGTCGGTTTTCCCACCACAAATAAGTTACTAAAGGGTTTTAATGCAGTTATGTATTCACAAAGGACGCTTTCAGGTTACTATAGCTAAACTACTTGTATATAGGAATAGGTATTACAAATAAAATTCACTGTTTTACAATATTTCGCTAAAATCCTAATTTGTTTATAATCGTATTGATATTCTAGTATCAAAACTTTAACTCTAGTACAAAAGATATGGCTTTTGTCTTTGTTTCAAAACATTTTACTGTCGTCGTAGGTATGCTATTCTTTGAGAAAATAGAACTAACAAATCACTCTTAAATTATGCTGATTTACTAAGTAAGGATGCTCCTAGCCAGGCCCTCTCTTATGTGTAGTTGATTAAATGGTTTCTCTTGCCTGGTTTTGTTTCACTCACCCCCGAAAATCCCAAAAGTACCACAATGAAACCTAGCTATTGTTCTTACCTTTAGTAGACGTATATTAAGTGAACTAGGATCTCATAATGATGTCCTTTTTTTTATAAAAGTTAACAAAAATGATTATTTTCGTTAAATGTCATAAATACCATATGATTTCCTAGTAGACTTCTTACGCGTCTACTGAAGGATAAGATAAATATCTAAGTTTCCACTGTGGTACTTTTGGGATTTTCGGTCGTGAAACAAAAATAGGCAAAGAAAGCCAGCAAATGGACATACAGGATGTTACAAAAAAAATTCGGCCAACCTTTCAGGAAACATTCCACACACACAAAGAAAGAAAATATGAGATTTGGAAATATGTCTGGAAACGCTTAGTTACCATGGTAGAGCTAAATTCCTTACGTCTCGTTAAATGTCATCGTAAAAAAACTTTCATATAGACACTGTTCCAATTACCCAATGTAATGTTTCGGTAGAATGTACTTTACTTCCTAGGATCACCGTCAGGTGGGTGACGTGACGGAAGGTAATCGTGACTGCATTGCGTCTCTTCAACTTACATGCAATGATGGACTGGGAGCACACAGAAACATACAGTACCAGCATTACGTAACACACGTTCTTAAATGAAATGTTCAAAATGACTTCCGTGAGCGAGAATATATGCATCATGGAATCCCTGATGCGCTGATGTATCCCTGGAGATGGCGTATTAACGAGATGTAAGGAATTGAGCTCTACCATGGTAATTAAGCGTTTCCGGACATATTATGTTCATATCACATAGTTTCTTTCATTGTGTGTGTGTGTGGAATGTTTCTTGAAAGTTTGGCCGTACCTTTTTGTAACAACCTGTACACTGTGAAAAATTTCATCCGTCGATTTACGGAATTCCCGGTAAACATTTCTCTGGATACCTCCGTGAATTTACAGAAATTTATTTCCTAATCCAACAGAAGTTTCCGTAAAACAGTTTCAACATACGGAACAGAGCCATACTTACATGTCTATAATGCTACAATGGCATTTCTACAGATTTGCAGATTTACCAGCAATGTTATTAAAATATATCCGTAATATTTACAGCTCTCTATCTCATAAATTTACGATTTTTTCCGAGCAAGTATCCACAGACTTACGGACATATTACGTATGATTCTGTAGCGTATATTTACTATAGCCTAAATTCTTCCGTATTTTACTATTACGGACACTATTTCCGTATATTAACGATACATTTCCGTTAAAATTTATAACGGTGTACATGAGAGTATTTCAAGTGGTACCGAATGACAGTGGAATTTTTGGTATGTTACTAAGGAGTACTACACAACAGTTGCTAAAAACTCTTACAAACATAAGGTGGCACTGTTAAAAAATTTTTTTCGTTGTTTTACGGAGAAGTACTGGTAAAAAATTCTCCAGAAGTGTCAGTTGATTTACGGAAGGCAATTAACTCCATTTATGGAATCTCACGTATTTATGAGACTTTATTATGATGCAGGCACAATAATGCGTACGGTTATTTTTTTAGTTTATTCTCGCAGTTTTGCATATGTTTAATTATTGAAAAGTAATTATGTATAACTGTGTTACAAAATAATGTTTCCGTTAACTAAACAGACATTTCCGTAAAATTATCCGAAAATTCACAGAAAATCTTAACAGCGTATAGGAGGGAGACTGTTAGTGTGTGGTTAAACGCTAGAAACACCATTTAAAATCTTCCTGTTTTTAAAATTAAAAAAAAAAAAAAGACGTAAAACAACAACCCTAGATAATGATACAGATGATTTAAGTTGTATGAGTATGTAATTTCTAGGGACCTAAAAAATGCGTTTAGTTTCAGGAACAAGCAGTAAGTTGTTTTGGCACTCATAATAAATTGAACGTTGACTTATTTGACACATCCTTGATGTCGCTGAGCCAATAATGACAATGTAACTAAATGCAGGCCCATTTTACTGTGTCATCGAGCAGCCAATGAAATGCTGTTGTCTGCTTGCGTACACAGATATTCTCGGAGGCTAGCCTACAAGTCCGTGAACCTGCGAATTTTTCCGGTGTCTAGTAATTTCATATTAAACAAACCACGATAGTTACAGTGAAATTGTTGAATATTCCATCGTGGGAAATAAATAGTCGTCTCAGGAATAAGGGAGAAAGCGGACGAAACTGAGTACTTGCAAGTGATTGTCTGGGAGAATGTCTCTTGTTTGCTGCAAACTCAAGGCTGACACGGCACAAGAGAGGTGACATCGTCGGAACAGTCGCGCGGATGTAGCCAGTACAGATGTGAGCCGATCGTCCGCGACTTTGCCACGAAGGGAACCTATCGTTACGGTATTAACGATTCGCACCTTGCAAACAACGATTCATGGAAGTCGAACACGAATGACTTGTTAGTTGTAACATATTAAGTTTTCTGTTGACCCTAGATAGATTAAGACCAACATACCTACCCGTCCACCAAACCTATTCATCCACCTACCTTACCCACATATTTACCACACCCATCCACTTACCCCACCCGTCCACCTAGTTTACCTATCCACCCACCCTACCTGTCCCACCATCTTATCCAT
>PNEQ01112924.1:31521-92329 GCA_003012365.1 Medauroidea extradentata
ACCTACCCTTCCCACACCCACACACCTACCCTTCCCACACCCACACACCTACCCTTCCCACACCCACACACCTACCCTTCCCACACCCACACACCTACCCTTCCCACACACCTACCATCCCACCTCCATTCCTAACCACTCATTTTACACATACCACCATTTAAATAACATATATTTCATTTTGGTATTAAAATGGGGTGTCGTAAATATTTCAACAAACTATGTAATCAGTCAAGCAACAGCAATAAGGCGTTTGAAAAAAATATCGTTTCCTCCCCTCGTCAATTTTATTCTGGATCCGCCCCTGGGATAGTGTTTGGTACAATTATGAAATTACGATTTTTTTCAGTTCAGAGCGCCCTTAACGAATTCTTAAACATAAAAACAAATACGATTGTTAAGGCGTGTATTTCTACCTTTGAGGTTTTGAAGTCTTGGCAAGTTGCTTTGGCAATGTCGTGTTCGCTCTGGCCGGGTGTTGAGATCTCGAGTCGTATGTGCATGCGCTGTTTAACCACATAGCTACGAACGAAACTTTTGTTTGAAAATTATGATAGTCATATTAAAAGGTCTCGCACATGTCTCGGAAATGTCATCTGCTGGAAAAGAGAACTCCCATAGTTAAGAGACCCGGGTTTTTCGCAGGTTCATCGACCTGCATTACCTGAACAGTGATTTCCCACAAATACATATTTTTCCGGATTCATGGTTTTTGTGCAAGCTCATGTCGGAGTAGTGATTTGGCTATATTCGCTACTTACCCAAAGTGAAAAAGTATCCAAACGATGCGAATGATATAATGTTGAGATTGATCAAGTGTATTAAGTTACAGAATGACACCTTGTTTGTGTATCTTTGAGTACCTGTATTTTTCAATAATAATACTTACGTTAAATAACAAGGTAGCTTAATAGGCCACATTTACTTTCGAAAATAGTCAAATCATTATTTTGACATGCGCTTGTACGGAAACTTTGGACAAAAAAAATTGTTTGTGGGAAATTACTGTTAATGTAGTTTGTAAGAGTTGGATAGTGCAGTGAAGGATAAAAAGGGGGTGTTGGAGGACCCCCCCCCCCCCCAAGAGCCCAACCTTGTATTAGAAATGTTATACTTTTTATTTATTCAAACTATTGAAAATGCAGTAGGTGTTACGAACTTCGCAATATATTCTAAGAAACTGACTGTATAAACTATTTGAAAATGTTCTAATTTGTGTCTGTTGTGTGTTAAACATTAACGTTCAAAATCTTCTCAGAATGCACCATTTTACGTCTTAAAATGAAAATTTTTCGGGGGAGGACCCCCGGGCCCCCCGCTTTAAATCGGCCAACCGGTGCTAGTAAACATATATTTCCTTCCCCCGTTAATTCCATTCTGGATACCCACCTAGGATAGTGTTTGGTACAATTATAAAATTACGAAGTTTTTTTTTTTTTTCCAGTTCACAGCGCCCTTAACAAACTCTTAAACGTAAAAACAAATACGATTGTTAACTCGGTAGTTATTCGGTTCGTGTTGCTACCAGTTCAAGTCCGGTGCAAACTGGATATAACAAGACAGGTTACAAGTGCATGTGTTAACGACGACTAAACGGAGATAAAGTTTTATAGAGAACACGCCAGACCCACGATTTCTACTGTTTATTTTTCTGCGTACCACATTTAATACGCTTCAAAGAAATACTTTTCACTCGTGTAAGCAATCTCGTTTTATTTTACAACTTTTTTTGCCCATAAAATGAGCCGTTTCCATGTGCGCCAACAAAGGTTACTGCAGATCCGTAGTCCTTCGCCAACTCCTTTTATTTCTTCTTTATTGTCTCCGCGTCACGGGTTTCTCGGATGACACGCCACGTCGCTTGCATGCGTGGGCACGAGGCGTTCTTGCATCTCTTGACGTAATGTGCAGAGGTGACTGCAGACGTTTCCCCCAGACGTGTACGTGGGTTCAGCTCGTTCAAGGACATTTGTGCGTGTAAAACATTAAAATTGGTCGACTGCACATTACCGCTGGGGTTGCCTGATGGAAGTTATTGCCCGCGTGCCAGCTCTGAGTCCCTGGCGGGTATGCGTTTGTAGTCCGTTAAAGGCGTTCAAGCGCGAAAAAATCATAATTTTATATCTTTATGAAATGGTGTTAGTATTGTAGACGATACTTGTGAGTATAGTTCCCTCTTACAAAACAATTTTAGCTCTC
The DNA here is from genome assembly GCA_003012365.1 of Medauroidea extradentata. Taxonomy (NCBI): domain Eukaryota; kingdom Metazoa; phylum Arthropoda; class Insecta; order Phasmatodea; family Phasmatidae; genus Medauroidea; species Medauroidea extradentata. The sequence continues at coordinate 33,721 of PNEQ01112924.1, forward strand.
GTGGTTTTCTCATTACGGTGCGACAAAGTCAAAATTTGCTTGTCCTGCTGCCATGCAATTAGTGAAAACCAACTGATCTACTTGAATAAATTAATTCACTGCGATATTACATCCCATAAGCTACGCAATAAAGTATTTAAACGTGTAGCTTTGATTTTTTTTTTAAAAAGTCGCAATGTACAGGGAAAACGTTGAAAATTCAGTATTTTTTTTTTAAATACAAAATCAGTTCACGATATTTATTAAAAAATGTTTTATTGCGTAGCCCGTGGCATGGTATTTCACTGACGTAAGTCAATTGGTTTTCATTATTTGCATGGCAGCAGAACATGTAAATAAGTCATTAAATTTAATTTTAAAAAGAATCCGATTTCGCGTTTTAAACTATCAAGCTTCGTGTAACTTAAAATTCAAGAAAGCGCTGTGATTGGTCAGTTTGGCGCACTACCGATAAAAGCGCTCAAGCGACAGAAATTTTCCCTGTGACAAACTTGAAAACATTGATCTCTCTAACCTGCGGTATAATAACCGTACTGTAACGTATCTGACGTTTAGGTCGTAAAATATATGCACGCCAGGGACTCAGTGTTGACGCGTAGACTGTACGTGTCCTGACTACAAAGACTGGCAGGAGTACTGCGTTTATGAGACATCTGTGAGATTTTACAAGTTCACGCACCACACTTTCAAAATGTTCGCTATAGAATGCGCGTTTTGTGTTGTTTTATAATCAACTAGCAGAACCTAGCAGACGTCGTCTCATTATATATATATATATATATATATATATATATATATATATATATATATATATATATAGGTAGAATGTGTAGCGTAATTTTTTCAAATCATAAGTTTGACATAATTTTGGCTATTATTGACTTTGAGTAGATTTATTTATATCGAATATCGACAGTTAGCCAAAATATTATAGGAACGTATTTTATGGTAACATTAGGCTATGTAGTCAGAACAATTTTCAACATTTCTGTGGAATGGTTTCGCGATATCTGCTCTCTTTCGTGATTTAAAAACTAAACTCGCAAAAACAGCATAAATTGGAAGGTTCAAGTGCAACAAAGTCATAATTACATATTTATATGAACTAGAGTTTGTTTTGTAGACAATACTTGTGAGTGCAGTTTCAGCTTACGAAATTATTTTAGCTGGCGTAGTTTTCTAATAACGGTGCGTCAAAGTCAAAATTTACATGTTCTGCTGCCGTGCAAATCGTGAAAACCAACAAACGACACATACGTGAAATAATTCACAGTGAAGTAACATACTATGGGCTGCGTAATTAAAATTTAGAAAAAAATCCTGCAATTTTTTTTTTTGTGTTTTAATAAAGTTCAGAATAATTTGCAACTTTTTTTCGTGTACTTTTGCGATTTTTTTAAATTAAAAATATTACGTTGTGAGTTTTTTTAAATGTTATATTGCATAGCTCGTGGGATGTGAGTTCATAGTGAATTATTTTAAGTAGGTCAGTTGGTTTTCACTATTTGCATGGCAGCAGAACAAGCAAATTATGACTTTTGACATCCCGTTATGAGAAAACTATGAGAGCTAAAATTGTTTTATAAGAGTGAAGCGTACTCACAATTATTGTCTAAAGAAATAAGAATATTTCATTAAAATATAAAATTATGGTTTTATCGTACTTGAACGCCCGCAAGAGGAGTCCTCGACTGGCGCATGGACGGCGTTGCAGTGTGTCACGCGTATTGTTTTTTACGCGAAACCGCTTAACTTACTTGTACTGTGTTTATCTAAGAAAAGAACACACACTTGAAACTATGCTGCTATGTTTTCAAAAATTCAGTACGCTTGTCAGAAACATGATTTTCGGCCTCTCAAAACTGCTAAAAACGATTTTTGTACACTGCTTTAACTCCGAAAATATTACCTGAATTTGTCAAATGCAAAACGAGAGGCATGCGTTGGTTTTTACTTCATACTATTTAAAAATAAAATGTCCCGTAGGAAAAAGACTACAAGGAAAACCCTGCACGCCAGTTTGGCGAGCTGCGAATAGAGGCGATATGCTTCTCGTCAAGTGTGGGACACTGGCTCTTATCGCTACGATGTTCCCATGCGTCAAAGGTGGAAATTCGACACCGGCGAAGACTCCTCTTATGTAACAATGCTACGATCTTACAAGGCGCATGCCGCTGTATTGTTTTGCGAAATACGGTGACATGAAAGATTCTGCGATTTCCCACTACCTTTATAGTGTAAATCCAACCAGAACTAAACGTAAGTTAGTTTTACAGCAACGTCTTGGAATTGAGCCGGCGTCGTGCGTTCTCTCGGCGAGGGGGGATGAATGTTGAAACTGGCGGTTCCTTTGTGTTGAAGGGAAAAAAGGGAGTCGGTTGTGGGCGGCTAGGTGTGAGGAGGAGGGAGGAGGGGGTGGTTGCGCAGGAAGTCCGAAATGAAAATAGAACAACGGGCCGACATCAGTTCTGTGCCGCCGAGCATAACTTGACTGACGTCTCGGTATGCCGTGCCTGCAGAGTTTCTGGCAAGGTCGGCGACGCTCCTGAAGTTAGTGCAGAAGGGGAACCTGCGGTATGGGAGAGAGACAGCTAGAGAGTGAGAGAGAGAGAGAATGAACGAGAACGAGGATAGAAACGGATCCGAGAACGTGAGACATAATTTTGGCAAAATTCCCTTTGCATCCCGCCTGCTGCATCAACACTAGTCACTGAATTCTAAACAATAAATCGTCACTAACAATCACACGTAGCGAGAGGGTTTTCTGTCCTTGATGAGGGTGTGGTAGATAAATAAGCGCTGAATTCTTCAGTTGAGATGTACGATTTTTGAAAGTCAAAATAGAAAAACTACAAAACAGCAATCCTAGATAACGACGCCTACCAACTTTATGATCAAACATTTATCCATAATGATGCATTTGTTAAGCGCGATCTCTTGCACCGCTGTTAAATGTATGAGATTCCGGCGTCTGAGATTGTTCTTCGGAAATACGTTAATCTAGAAAAAATTTTGCTGAAAAAGTCGGCTGAAACTGTTGTCTAGGGTTGCTTTTTTTAATTTCTGCAATTTGGCTTCGAGAAACCTACAATTCTGAACTGATGCTTATGGCGCTGTATTAAATACCGTGAACTCGTAAAGTTCCTATCTGCCTGCGTTTGAAAAGCATTGTAGCGAGTTACAAGTAATCATATTTGGAAGAAACATTTCAACGGCATTACGCTTGTACATCTATGAAAAGAAAACACATTTCAAACAATGTTTCTGTCAGTTTCAAAATTAAGATCGCTTATTGTAAACACAATTTCCAAGACTCTCAAAATGGCTAAAAACAGTTTTTTTTTTTTTTTTTTTTTTTTTTTTTTTTTTTTTTTTTTTTTTTTTTTTTTTTTTTTTTTTTTTTTTTTTTTTTTTTTTTTTTTTTTTTTTTTTTTTTTTTTTTTTTTTTTTAACTGCCGTATCTAGGAAAATTCCAACCGGATTCGTAAACGCGCGCGAAGTGTTCCCGCCGTAACGTGTTTACTGTGTGACTAAGCGGTGACCCGAACATTTTATTGAACGCGAGACTGCAGCAAAGTCCAATGTACTTGTAAACCTTGTAAACCTCACTTTCGAACAAATACGTTACATGTATCTGGAGAAACAACCGTGTGAAAAAGTAGTTTTTAGCCAAGTTTGCGGTATTTAAAATACATGCGTGGTGTCTTGAAAGTCACATTCAAAAGTAGTCTGAAGAGTGATTTCTTTACGTAGATAAGCATTATATGCACGTACGTGTACTGGTCTCTTTTGTCCATTAGCTGCTACTCAGTGGAACAACAGACAATGAACAAATCGACGGAGCTTCATTATATATATATATATATATATATATGACAGTTCATCCTGACATGCAGGTTATTGCACTTGCGTAATTTTCCTGTCGCTATATGTATCAATAAAAATTTTGAAATTACAATTTTATACTTTTTAAAATAATATTTTTTTATTTTACGTGTTATTTATAGCTTATAAAACTTAAATACTTATTTAAATAAATATCAAATTATATAAATCAAGTATATAAAATAATATTTATTTTATATAGTTGAAAAACGACTGAAATATTGGCTGTCATATAAACCTACTAATATTTTAATACATATAAAATGTTTAAGAATATTCGTGGGTGACTAGTCTTAGAAAGTGTAAGCTAACACGCCCTTCCATTTTGTGTGTGTGTGTGTGTGTGTGACACGTGATTTACGGAAGTCCGTTCAGTGAACTCTGAGAGTCGCTGATCTTGACGTAATTGGGTTTGAAACTAGTTTCCTTTCGCTAGTCTCGGGATTGCAGTAGCAAGGGCACCGAGCAGATGAAATACACTTTCATTTTCTGCAGTTTTTTTTCCCTCCCGTACTTCGGTAGTACTCCATTCGTCACTTCCATTTCAAGAGCTCTGTAAATATAATAAAACTTCGAACGTCATCCATTTTTTTTATTCGGTCGCGACGAGCGCATTTTGTAGAAAATGGCGCTGCCAGACAGCGTCTTTCAATTTCCTGCCAACTTTCTTCGAAATCTTTCTCCGCTTCCCCTCTCGTGCACCGTGTCTGCTAGTTCCCCGGTGTTTCCTTTTCCCCAGATATTTCTCTCTCTCTTTTTTTTTTGCACACCTTCCTTTTTCGCGAGACCAATCTTATGCCCCTCTGTGTGTCTAGCAGCGACGGCCAACTAAATCTTCGCGCTTACCGAATTCCGACTTTGCTCCAAATAGAAAAAACCAGACTCGGCAGACATAATCTTAGCACGTGACTTTCACTTTCGATCAGAGCCCGACGAGGAAATATGGGGGAAGGGGGACGCAAGAGAGTGAGAGGGGGAAAAATGCGTAGACGGGCGAATGAGTTGGAACGAAATCATTTTTCGGCACTTTTTCTCTGTCCGCCTTTCTTTGCTTTTGCACTTCAACGCGCAGCTGGCTTTTTAGAAATGCAGTGTGTCTTCAGGCTGCGAGCAAACTAACACAATTTCTCTTTGGCATGGCGCGTTGAATAAACGTACTTCGAGATCGCAACGAATTTTCATCGCTTGCGTGTACGCAGCTATATGCTTAGTCCGGTACACACTACCCTTAATTTTCTATTTAATCACTTACTTATTTCTGTTCTTTAACATCGATAGATATTTTATACCAGAATTACGTAGCAAAACGTCAATGTTGCGTACACACTATTACTGATTACTAACAACTTTCTGTACATAAAGAAGAAAAATATGTCTGTCATGTTGGTTGCTATAATCTATAAGTATAACCGTAGAATTCCCGAAAACTATTCCACAAACAAAACACGCAGGTTACTCCCAATTAAGTTACACTATCTTGTATTATTTAGGTTCTGATAACTCCGGCAGCCATTGTTCAGTAGGAAACAATTATTTAATTCCTATTCAAATCACACTGGCAAACCTGCTTGCGTGCTGCGCATGCGCCGTGGCTGAAAGACTGCTTTGCGCATGCACGTGTCCACATACACTACGATGAAAAGTAGGACGAGCTCTATCAGTGCAATTAAGTACGGAATTCTGTCTGGAACCAGCGTAGTTGCGGTGTACTCTGTCACAGCGTCACTTGCACAGAAGTGAGTACGGAATTTTATACTGAATTGTGGATGGTGTGTACCGGGCTTTCGGATTAAGTTGCAACACGCTGCCATCTTGGATCGATGCTTATTTTGTAATAACTTTTTGTTTCCGTAAACTTTCGACCATGTCAGGGCCCGCGAGTTAAATTAATGAAAAGGATTTAATTGCCGTTATTTTTCTGGTTCAGCCCGTGGAATTCAGAAACGATTTTATTAAATTCAAATTACTGGAGTTCCACAAGACAAATTAATTAAACAACTTTATTTTTAATATACTTAAACTGGCTACCATGTCGTACTCTACGGCATGACATTTTCAAAAGCTTACGGAAACAAAATATTATTACAAAATAACTACCGATCCAAAATGGTAGCGGGAGCGCTAAGGGCTACGTAGATACGTGCATCACGCCTAAACCTAGCCTGCAGGCTTCTCGCTGGCAACTGGCGTCTATGAGGCATCCAGTGGTGACCATATAATCACAGAATAATTAGGAATACAGAAGTAAAATAGCCGGCAAGCCAGCGAGCTCAGTCACACACGCCAGCAAAATGGCTTCCCTGGCCAGCGACATGGCGGAAACACCTACTGCCAATCAGCGTAAGGCACTTGCTCTGATAGTCGGCAGCCAGGCCAATAGGAAACCTGCCGTAACATGCAGGAGCCAAACATACACGGGGCTGGTATCAACAACCTCGGGCAGCCAATAAGTAGCGAAGTTCGCACGTATCAAACGAGCCACCACGTCATTTCACGTCTGTATTACTATCTAGTCTGTGATATAATTTAATAACTCAGTATTGAAGACAAAATGGCGCACATTACACGCCAACATTTTTTTTTATTTAGATACTGTAAGAAGATTTTCATACCTGTTTAAAGAGACCACGAAATATACATGGTCGCTGTATTCGGAGGCCAGAAAATAAAGTTTGAAGATCTGTTAAATATAATATGAGTGCGCGCACGGTAACCGTTTTTTGAATGCGGTTTCTAAATGCACGCTAATGCGCTTTTATCAGTTTTCCAATAATTTTTTGTCTGCGAATTCGAATTATTTTTGAGTTGTTGAGCAAGTGTTGGATACGTAGTAAATTTATGTCGTGTAACGTACGCATGATAATAAAAACCGCATAATTTTCTCGTAACTAATGTAGGTTCATGCGGCTACTTATTCGAAATAAAAATTTATTTTTGACAAATCTTTGTCTATGTCTAAAAACGTGTTCAATTGCTTCTAATAGTTTCCGTTTTATATAAAGTGACAAAAGTGACATATGTTAGTCACATAGGCCCTACGAGACTTCTTCATACTGTACTGGTATTTTGTGAAGGCACGTTCCTCACACTGGTTGCCATGGGCGTACCTAGGAATAGTTTTCGGAAGGGGGTTTTGAACTCTCGTCATTCATAAATGTTTCAGTGTCATCTTTTTGACGTTTTTATATGTATTATTAACATATTTATTAACATTTCGGTTGTTTTTGTAGTGTATTATACTTTTTGTAATGTAAAATATAATAACTCGATAAGAAAACTGACATTTCGGAGGGGGCTTGAACCCCCAAAACCACCCCTGGATACGCCCATGCTGGTTGCTGTTAATTGTTTTACGTCGTAGACAATCAATGTGACATATAATTTGCGTATAAAGTTAAGTCCATATTTTCCTATATATATATATATATATATATATATATATATATATATATATATATATATATATATATTCCCCTTTCCTGTACCTGACCACCTAATAATGTTACAGGTTCCTCATTACGACCTCACTGCACTTACGCAAAAGTGGAATAAAACCAGGTCTTATTACACGAGGATGTCGCCACAACCTACGTGTATCCCACACTGGAAAAAAAAAAGTTCTGTATCTACCCCAAAATATTTTGTTATTTGTTCCCAGGCGACGGTAAAATATATTTTGCTTGCCCCAAGAAAGTTTTGCAGTGATTAAAGAATTTTTTGTAACCACTACAAAAAAATGTTGGTTAGTTCCTACTGACAAAATATTTTGTAGCCACTACAAAACCGTTTTGTTTTCTGTACAGTCTTTGTGAGGCAGTTGTCATCATAACACTACTTCCAGAGTTTGCATCAGACATAGTCGGGAGACAGTTGAATGCAACCAACAGAAGGAGATACACCCCTTAACAATCGCGGTGGATGGTAGTAGAAACCATTGCACCGTGCAACGGAGCACCTGCGAGTTGAATCACAAGTAACCCACCTTGATAGCGCCGAGGCGAATCCTTTCCCTCTTCCTCTTCAGAAGTCGCACTCGTGCAGTGGAAAATATTTCTGAATGTGTGAAGAGACTTAAAGGGGTTTTAACCCATCTCTAGAATTTCTCGTCGCTGAAGTGGAACACCGCCAACAAAAAGCCTCGAAACTCCTCGGACCAATGTATGCAGTAAGCATACGGAGATGCAGGCGGTAGATCCTGCCCGAACTGTTCCGCATGTGTGCACATTCTGAGAAGCAGCGTTTCAAGGTCACTCGGTTGGCGAGCTGGCTGGTGACAGACCGCAGCGTTCGCGGTGGTGTCCGTTTTATGGATTTTGTGAATTTTTATGACTAAACTCCAAGCACTAGAGGGGATGGGTGCACGGAAAACAGAAAAATTGTTTAACTATACATAGTACCTTTTAGAGTGCCCACTCTGGTTACCTACTTGAAGTTACGTGTCCTGGCAACATAACTGGTAGTTGTAACTGCATTCATAAGGAGTTTGCGAGGACAGCTATCAGTGATGAAGAGAAGGAAAATAAAAGCTTTACTTAATGACTTGCAGTACTTATGTTACTGATTTTAACAATCAGCGAAACGATTTTAATATCAAAAATTTTCATTCTAATTCAAAACATAGTTTCACTATTGGCAACTACTGATTGGCTCGTTGTTGCGATGCGGCATTTCATACGCGCTTTCAGGTCTCCCCTTACAGTTACCTTGTTTTTGAGCCTCTATCTAACCGTGGGTAGACGGCGCACTTAAGAGTTCTACCTAACTAGAAGCCTTGACAAGAATAATAATAGGGATTATTTATATATAAAATTACCTCAAGTGGGCTTAGTCATATTTCACGAAATCGTTTTTGAACAAAACCATGTTCTGCCTTAAGGAAAGGAAAATATTGCTGTAGGAATAAAAATTAAGGAGGGGAGAGAGAGGAATTTTAAGCAGAGGTTCTCGAATTTTTTTTGGTGTAAAAATACTTATTTGTTCACAGTTTTCAGGTAATAAAAACAGCCTGAATGATTCTATAGCAACTATAACCACACTGAGATAAATAAAGAAGTCAGTGGTGGCATATAAGTATGTATTTTCGGCTACAACTGAACCCCGCTGAACATAAATTAATATGTAAATCTCTATCCTTTGCTCTTGCCGGGACCTCCAGGTAGGCAGTACCCTTAAGGTGAGAATCATATTGACAATATATGTGCATATGAGTGTATGCATGTGTGTGCTTATATATGTGTATGTCTATATATACATACAGTATATATCCCAGTAAAACACATTATCTGAATATAAATTAATAAATCTATAACATCTAGCCGTCATTATCAGGTGATAAGTAAATAATTTTTTGAAATCATAAGTAGATGTTCACCGATTTACGGCCATCATTCATTTAATACATACGTTGCGAAATTTGAAGCCCTGCAATTAATGTTAAATCGCTGCAATAAGAAAATTTTAAGGAATACAGTGAATATAAAGTAATGATGTATAAATAGGTAATTCGACGCTAGTGATGATTGAAGTGCATTGCAGCGTATTAGACGAGTGCAGGTTTACCTCGAAAAGAAAAAAAAATTCCAGACGGTTACAAAATATGGTACTTTGAAAAAAGCGCTAATGGCAAAAATATTTTAGAAAACGTCCCACATTATTATCATAAACGGGCTTTTTCAGGCTGATGTACATCACGGTGTAATATATAAATCGATGTATGTATGTTCCCTATGGACTCCAAAACAGCTAGAGCTATTTTGATGAAATTTTCAGGCAATCTTCAGATTAGCCCATCAGGGATACTTTGAAAATTGGTAGCAATCAGATCAACATACATTTTTTGGGGGCTTTTTACCAATTTTGTGTCACTTTTTCCGTACAAATTATTTATTAGTTTAGGTAATATATAATTTTATTCATCAATAAATTAACTAACTATTAATTATGAATTAATAAATATTTATAGTTAATAATAAAATAATTAATTACGTAGGATCGAGATTTGGAAGTGTGCTGCTTGTCATTGTATAAGCTTCAATTCTTTGTAGCTATTGATAATGATAATAATAATAATAAATTAATTTAAATTAGTAGAATCGAGACTTGGAAGTATGCGGTATGTCAATGTACAAACTTCAATTTTTTGTTATAGATAATTAGTGCTACCAGAGTCGCTAGTAATTAGATAAAAGTGAAACAATAATCTCGGCATGCATTGTACTACGCTGCTTAGTCGCGTCCAATAAAAATAACACACCTCTGCTTAAGGACGTCGACTGTCATGCGCATCAAATGCGTTTTAATGTGTGGGGAAATTAATTTTTTACGAAATTATTCCCCATGCGCTCATTGAGACAATGTACGAAAATAAAACACTTCGACGGAATAATGATTGTTTGTAAGACACCATGCTAAATTAAAAATATTTTTTCGAAGCCCTACAACTTAGCTAAAAATGGCCATTTCTGACTACCGTACTTCAAAATATACTAACCGGATGTATGTGAAACTTGAATGGAAACGTGCACTGAACTTTGGTACAGACTTCCCACCAATAAAATTATATGGTCACCGCTTAAAGTCCCATAGTAAAAATGGATCTACGGGAATCTTACACGCTAGTTCGACGCTAGGCTCGTTGTGACGATACGCCATTTAATGCGCACTTCAAGGTCACCCTTATAGCTGCGTCACTTCTGAGCCTCTAATGCTCCTAGTTGAGAACATGCACGCGTGTATTATACGGGCGATGCGGGAATACGTGACGCGCGCCAATGTCAACCTTATGGCTTCTCTTTCTCTCTCTGCCCGCAGGCGTGTGTGTATAGGCGGTTCACTTTAACGTGAGCACTTTCCAACACTTGAAATTATCAATAAAACGTATTTATTGGAGCTATAAAAGTAAAGTTTTGAGAGTTGGAAATGTTTACACTATAGTTTTTAGTTGCATGGAAGTTTTCGTATTAAAAATAGTAAGGATGAAGGCATAATGGCTCTCAAAAAATGGTAAGCAGTGCCCAGTTGATCCTGAACAGCCTATAAATGCGTCTTACTGTTCTTCTAATTTGTAACAGGGTCACGTTATTTTGACATGTAACTGATTAAGGGAAAACAAGTGTGGGGGGGAGGGGTGAGGAAGAAGCAGCAACACTAATAAAATTAACTGCTCATATTATATGTCATCGAATGAACCACATCGACTTAGAGTGTATATAGAACTGCAAATTTTAGCCTTGAAATAATTTAATATTCTCTTACTATCACGGCTTTACTAACAGACAGCCCAAAGCAATTCGTGAATGCAGTAACCTAGGGATCTATGCTGGAAAAGCAACGGATATTGTAAACGAAGAATTTTCTAGTGGTTAAATTCGTATATGAGTATCCGTGTACTGAAAATGGTGTGCTCCGCCATCTATCGTTCTTACACGAATCTGCCAGTCCAAATCATTCCTTTCGTCAATTGTTTCTCTCGTTTGACAATATTTTCCCGAGCACTTACCAAACAGAAATGTTGTTTCGTTTTCGGATTCAGGGACAGTGGCTGCTATTTGGTGTGGCATTTTACACTCGTAAATTTAAGCATTTATTTCTTTTCAAAGGTGTATGTATTAGCTATGCAAGCTTAGAACATTTTATTTGAGGTAATTGCAGTGAAATAATTAAAATGTTAGTAATGCTTATTTCTGATGTGATAATAGTTACAAATATGTTACATTTTTGTGTTGCTTACCTTTTTTAAGAGTTCACTTCAAATAAATTGTATTTTTAAAATTAATGATTATATAAATAGTAATAATAATGAATAACCAGATCGCAATTATTTCTTTAAATTTGCTTTTTTGCTCTTCAAAGACCGTATTTCAGTATTATCAGTTTTAAAAAAATCCAATACATTTTAAAATTAATAGTCCGTATACGAAATTCGTTGTTAGATAACTCACGGCCTCATTAAATAAAATTATTTTTTTTCTTTTGCTTACGAATGTCTTGTACGAAAACGCAACTGTGTTAAAGCATACCGAAACAGCAGTTCACATGTTACATCCGACAGTTAGTATAGGTAATAAATCTTCAATACAGACCTCCTGGACGGCGCGGCAACCGTACATGCAGATATGTTTGGCTGGACGCAACCATCCCTCCTCCTCAACAGTCCGAAACCTTACTAGAGAAAGCGAAAACCTGTTCGCTATTTACGACTGCACTAAAAATTCATGCAGGGACAAGAAGAGCATAAAAAGGAGAGAAGCGTGTTCGTTGGTTGTTGTTTGAATATAAGCGGTTGACTGATGTGAACTTTGTTGACTCCCCAGGCTTGTTTGAAACTTGCTGATACAATGTTGCAAAACTCAGGCCGCAGTAGGAATGCGCTCCTCCCCTTTCTCCTCGTCGTGCCTTTTCCTTGAAACTTGATCAGAGTGAAAAAAAAACGCATTTTCTCGCAAAACTGGAAGGAAAACCAGTTTCCATTGTTTCCGTTCTCGCGCGATTGAGGAGGAGTTGTTTCGTGGGGAAGAAGAGTCCCCTGAAGGCGAAGTGGGGGAGGAATATTGGAAAATATAGAAAAGGGGGCCAGAAAACACGCCCGTTCACTGTTACCTCATAGGGACCGCTGAATAGTTATTATAGCTTTGTGTTTAGATACTATGACATTTGACAAGCGGCAACTCTTTTGTCTTCGCGGGGCTAACGGGTCAACAGTTTTGTTTCGTCCGTGAACGACGTCGAATGTGCAAATAGCCACTGATTTTTGGCGAAAAATATTTCACCCCAACTCGTTTCAATTGATTGCGTTCACATATGCAGCTCTGCTTTGTGGTCAGTGATCGGATGTTTTTAAGAGGCTATGTCACCTCTTTTGTTAAAATTCCTCGCTTTCGTATATAGTAAATTAAGGGTGTCACGAATTAACGGCAAATTTTCTTAACAGAAACATTACGTTTTACGTTTAGGTTCGTATTATTAGACAAAATTGGTACTAGGAGTTATTTAGTATTTATTACACTGTGAAAGATAATTGTTATCTTAAATTTTAAATTAATTTAAGTATTCCATAACCATGCTTTAATATTTGGAGTAAAATATTCTTCATGGAAGTGAAAGTAATTAGCTAAGTCCCTATTGCACGGTTTTCAAACAAAACTTCCTAGTTTTTGATTAAGGAATAATTCATGAAAGACTAATTATGATAGGTGACGTGGGCTCTTAAGCCCTCAGCGTCCCGGAGTTCTGCCCGCTAATCACAGACGTTTGCTGTCGCAGTAATCTTGTACTGATTGGCACAGTCAAGAATACATTATGCCAGTAATAATGAAGCCAAACTGCAACTGCAAATGTGCACGCAAGTAGTGAAACATGTTGATGCAACAGTCTGGTCACCAAAATCCAGAGGCTCTAATCATCAAAGGTTCTGTAAATATAGTGGTGGGTAGCTAGTGTTGCAATATGAAGCAGATAGGTCACGGGATGACGCGACGTATAACTTTATGTAATAGAATAAAATCCTGATACTTGTTTTCTTAATTTAATTGGATGATAAATAGAGATTCGGCAATTTCACTAGTTCAACAACCAGTAGGCTGGACTCCACAGTCCTATATACATTCTTTTATCGTCAGCTAGTTGTTCATTTGCTGCTGCTCCAGTGAGTGGCTGGTTGTACATTTGACAGTATATTTCTGTAGTCCGGGAATGTTTTCATGCAAGTCTACTATTGGTTCATAGCTCTCAAGGAAGAGTTTCATTAACGGTAGCCCAATCGCGAAAGTAATGAATATGTACAGGAGTTTGAAATGTATCATCTTCTCGAATGAATTCGCAAAATTTGCGGGTCTCTAATGATACTATATTACAATAGTTTAGTCATCGGATTGAAAATAAATATCTCTGGACACACTAGAGTTATAGTTCACCCACTGTGGTGGAAAGGGAAAATAAGTTTCTCCCGTTGTATGTCGTATTTCATCTCATACTACTGTAGTAGTTGACTTGGTAGAATATAGTAACAGCATGGCAAATTTTTTACTACTGAAATAATAACTGCTGAAACATGGAATGTTAATAATCGTGACGTTTTCTACAAAATCAGCGTTTTTTCTCAGGAAAGACAAAAAATATCTATGGCAGCCACGTTTAGTCGTGCCTTATAGTATTTAATTTAAATGGAGGAAATATTGTGAAAGTCGGGGGGAATAAAGCACTTTTACGCCTTTGGCTATCAGTTTCCCTAAGCTGGCTGAGAAAAATACGTCAAGGCTTCAATAGTTCAATGGTTCGTCATATTGTCGGAGCTGCTTACTATGCCGATTGCAACAAAATGTTATATTTTAAATGTATAGCGTCCAAGTTTTGGTTAAAATAAGATTTTTTGTATTTCTATCCACCATTTTAAAAGGACTTATTTGACTTTTTTTTCTCATCTGAACTTGGGTTTTAGCATAGGTTTTTTGTATGTCAGCCATTTTGTAAGGCAATAAATAAATATATTACAAGTTATATTTCGGGATTTACTTTTACTGTTTATCAATCAGGTTTGAGGTAAATTACACCAACATTAAGACTAATTTGTATTGTCAACTTCTTGTTTTGTTTTGATATTCAACAATCTGAAGAAAAAAATACTGGCGACGTTAGAGATTTTCGAAATAGTATCTATATCACGTATGCTGTTTTGAAGGTACTTTTCTGCTATTTGCCCGGAATATGCAATATTTTCGCAGGTAAACATGTTTTGGACAAGTTTAATAAATATTCATTTTAAAAAAAAGTTTAAAATTGTAAGTTTCTTTAAGCCGATTTTTTTATAGGAATCCCAGACAATATGTTGTACCTACCTTCTGAGTAGAAAGTTTTCTCTAGTAATGTACTTCTGAAGAATAATAGCTGCCCCCGAAATCTCATACATTTAATTTCGGTGTAGATCATACTAAAAAAAACTCATTCTGGATAAAGGTTTGTTCATAAAGTTGGCAAATATTTTCAAGGATTGTAGTGTTGTAGTTTATCTGTATCGACTTTCAAAAACGTAACCGGAAAAAGTATTTTCTGGCGGTTACAAAATATTTTGTTGTCACTAAAAGTTTGGGGCCACCACTAAATTATTTTGTAACTACTACAAAATAATTTTCCAGGAAAGACTTCCTACAAAATTTTCCTTTCAGTGTGTGTATTTAAAATACGTTTTAGCGTTTATTTATCCTGACTCTTTCTTAAGGCAACAGAATTGGCAATTTGTTTCCTATTTTTTGTTTAAGAAAGTTGTTCTTACTTTGAGTTTTATGCAATAAAGTACGATTTTTGCAGTCACAGGATTACACAGGAGTGTTGTGAAGCAAATCACATTGAAATGAGACACTTCCTTTTCTGCAATCAATATTCAACCTTTGATTAGTTTTTGTATATTTCGTTCAGGATAGAGATAGCACTAAAAATTTAACCTTTAAAAAACATCACCAGCAATTACTGCATATAATTCAACATTAATTATAGTTGTCTTACTGTTTATATGATTGGCAGCGAAATTACGTAATATGGTTCCATGTATTTTCCATTTAAATGCATACAACAATACAGAAAAAAAGCAACCGATATTGACACAATTAAATTTTATATAATTAATAAACTTTTTTTTATCAAACTGTATCCATTCATAGTGACTGCATAATTTATCTTACACCAGCAAACATCAAGTGACGTGTCCAAAGACGTTAGGAATTTCCCTTCGTTAGCCGTTACAAGCGGAAATAAACGAATTGGTTTAAAAGAGAAAGAGAATTTTAGCACAGTTTTTTTGAGTGCTCACTTTATTCGGAACCGCCTATACAAGTTACAGCGTAAAGCAACATATAAAACCGAAAGGAAAATATCAGTTGTATTTCAAATAAATATATTTCCCGAGATTTTGGTGACTCCGAAAATAGGTTAGAAGTTTATCAAAACAATTTACTTGTGTATCATTTTAGAATCTTCTAAGTATCAAGCTATACTAGTATAATTGAACGGTGTTGTATATAAACCGACTATGCTCCAATTGTAAATCATCAGTATACAAAACGTTGAAACTGTATCATATTTTAAACTATCTTTAAAAAAGCATTTTAGTCCTTTAAGACAATGTTAACACAGGCTATAGAACTAAAATATATTTGAAAAAGACTGTTGCAAAGCTGAAATATATGTTACTCACGTAGTCGGTTGATTTAAAACACCGTCCATTTGTCATAATTAATTAAAAATAGTAATTGGTCAATATTTGAGCGAAGCTCTCTAATTTCACTTGTTGCTTCAAGAATAACCAAAATCGATGCGATATCTCGAAAACATATTTGTGCACTTGAATAACCTTAAGGACAAGATGGCGTCTTCCAGCTAATCAGCGCGCGCTATTGACGGCATTTTCGCGGTCAGTTAATGGCCTTACTCTCCCATATACAGAGCTCTAACAGTAGTAGCCTAATAAGTAACTGCGAACCAAGAAAAACATTATGTTCGGGCGTTGGAGAGGGGAAGGTGGGCGAGAGTTCGCGAGAAAATTAAGAAAATGACACATTTGAAACCTGCAGTTTTAGGTCAGTACACTGTGTTCGCGTGCTCGAATGCCATCTTACAGGTTTTCTCATGAGGCGTCCTATCCTGTTAGGTTCGACGGTCTCTTGCCAGACACCAATCATTACCTACTTCTTACCCGGAAAAACGTTTGCATTTAGCAACTTTTACCTGTAGTTAATGCGAGACCGCTTTCAGTTCATTGCAACACTGTAACAACGTTATTTTTTTTTTTGTCAATTTAAGAAGCAAAGGTTAGTAAACTGCATGTACATTTTTCCAGTTACGTACCGCAAGAATAAATCCTCAAAGTCTGTTTTAAGTTAATTGGTTAAAAATATTTTGGCCTTCTATTAGATAAAATTATTACTTTTAACTAACATAATGCTAGACTAAATAAAATCAAAATTGATGTCTAATAACATTTCACAAAAGTGTTTGTGCTGTTACAAAGTTCCTTTCTTGGCGCAACCAGGCTCGATCAGGATGGAGGACTTGATAAATAAAAAAAAATTAATTAAATTCCCTGGTTTATAACAAAAACTTATAAAAATACTCTACAGTCATAATGCAACCAACACTTACATGTGCCTCCAGTTCACATCTCTGTAGATCAATATTTACAACTATGATTTACGCTTAAATTTCTAACTCCTGCTCTGAGCATACAGTTAATAGTGTCTGCCTCCCTCACACAAAACCGTCTGCAGATTACACAGGTCACTGTCCACTTAAATCATCTTTTTCTAGAAAATTCTGGCTATTTACAGAAACCGTCAAACGTGCTCGTTCACATACACACACACCCAAATGCACCGTCCTATCATGCCCCATAGGTAGAGCCCGGTAATTTTCGCGAAAAGAATTTTGCACCACTTTGTTTCAGTGCCTTACGTGCGCACCTGCATCTCTGCTATGTGGTCAGTGATTGGATGCCGTAACACCCAGCGTGTGGAGGTTAAACCCGCGAATCACAGACGTGATGTGTGACAGTTATCCGTGTACTGATTGGCACAGTCAAATGAATAACGACTCTGCACAAAAACACCCTGCCAATAGCCATGAAGTTGAGCTGCAGGTGTGCACGTAAGACACTGAAACAAAGTGGGCCAAAAATCTTTTCGCGAAAACTACCGGGCCCTACCCATAGGTAGAGCCAGTGATTTTTGGTGACAAGAATTCTGCAACAATTTGTTTCAATGCCTTATATGTGAACACCTGTTTCTCTGCTTCAAGGTCAGTGATTGGAAGTTTTAAACTTTCGGCGTCTCGGGGTCCTACCCGCAAATCACGGACGTGTAGTGTCGCGGTAACATTGTTCTGGTTGGTGCAGTCAAATGAGCCACGCCTCTGGCCCATTATATTCTACCAATAACTACGAACCAGAGTTGCAGGTGTGCACGTAAGACATTGAAACAAGTTGTTGCAGAATTCTTTTCACCAAAAATCACTGGCTCTACCCATAGGTTCTGCCGTCGAACGCACTTGCCACACTGTCGCCACTGTTATGTTGATCCCGCGTCACTCCTTGTCGCCGTCGACTTTGCCAACGTCGTCTTCAACTTCGTCTTCGCTGTTGTTTTCCACTAACATGCACAGGCTTAACACCACAATAGTTATGTTGCTCGGCTGCCGCGACGACGCCGAAATATTTCTCACAGCTCGGGGATTATGTAAGCTGACCCCAACACGCGAAGTTTCCAGGTGCGTGAGTAATCTCACGTGAGGGTCAAGGCGCGTACATTTCAAGGACAGCTTAAGAGTGTTCAAGAGAAGGAAAATCGTAATTTTATATTTGTATGAAATAGTGTTAATTTTGTAGAAGTTACTTGAAAGTACATTTTCCTTTTGCAAAAAAAAAAAAAAAAAAAAAAAACAGCACAGTCAGTTTTCTCATGCATGTACGTCGTTCTTATAAGCAGCAAAAACCAATGACATAATAAAATGAAAAACGTTCTTATTAAAACCACGTCAACACAGTAATAAAAAATTGTACATTTACAAGGAAATGCTTGTACCGTAATATCAGAACATTATCAGTCAGATAGTAAAAATAAGATGTCAGAAACCTTTTTAAAGTAGTTACAAATATCGTAAACAACTTTGGTAACTAGTACAATAATGCTAATCAGCAGATTTTTCGAATTGAAACAAAATAAACCTTGGAGACTTTTCAAATTTTACAAACCATTTCGTACCGTCACAAAAAATTTTTGTGGAAACTAGTTTCCAAAAAGAATTTTCGTAACATTACAAGCAATTATTGTAGAATGAACCAGATATTAGCTGTAAATATACAAAATTTGTTTGTAGATTTACAGAAATGTTTGTAAATGTACAAAGAAATTTGTAAATTTACAAGATTTTTGTAAATTTTACAAAATATTTTCGTAGTGTTACAAAAAACTTTTTTGGAAACTGGTTTTCAAAAAACTTTTATTTTTTTTTTTTTTTTACTGTGAAGGAATACTAGGCCTACCTGGCATGTTTTAAATTCAATTACAAACTTTTTTTTATTTACAAAAAATACTGGAATTATATTTATTATATATATTGTTTATTTTGCCTACTACTGACCAACGATCATAGTGCGGCCGGAAATCCTCACGTGGAAATTGAGTTAGACGTCACCAAGTATCTAACCAGAATCGCTTTGGTAGCAGGCGAGTGCCGTAGCCGCTGGACCAATCGCAAACACAATTAACGTCGAATATTTAGTTCCTCCCTAGATAGGCTGCGTTTGTGTGCGTGCTGCAGAACATCGATGTATTTGTAAGGGTGCCGCTGACCGACGTATGTAATGAATGCAATATCGTCTCCGCGCAAGCTGCTCAACTTGCGTGAAGTGATTTGCTATTATCCTTTTTCCTATGGGATTTTAAGCGGCGATAAAAATATCTTATTTGTAGGCAGCGTAGTTTAAAGTCTCACTCTCGTTTATATTGTCGCGGTTTTCGAATCTGATTGCCGATACGGCAGTTGGTAAAATCTTTTTTTTTTTTTTTTGTCATTTTCAGAGGATCTAAAATGATATTTCTAATAAACGTGCCGAATTTTTAAAACCATAGCGACATACTTTTCAGTATATGTTATCGTCCTAGATGCACAATTGTAAAGCACGTTAAGTAGTTTAGTCAAATAAAGAATAGCCGTAACTCACTGCAACCATGGTTGCAACGCATTTTAAGCGCAGGTGGGGAGGCCCCTTAAGAAGGCGTGGTACATAATTCAACGCCAAATGCATTAATCTATAACTGTAGGTTTCATGCAGCCAATTAAATTAATATAAACAATAGAAATCCTAGACAATAATTTTAGCCAACATTTTAAACAAAATTGTTTCCAGTGTTACGAACTTCTGAGGCCGGAACCTCGTGCATTTAACTGCGGCGCAAGAGATCACGCGTAACGAATTAGTAATTCTGAATAAATATTTACTTATAAAGTTGGCAAATGCCATTATCTAGGATTGCCATTGAGTATTTTATCCATATTGGCTTCGAAAAAAGCGTATAAATCAATAGATGTTTACAGCGTTTATTTATCTACCACACACGTTAACACATTTAACTGAAACCTTGCAAGCAGTCAACTTTCCTCAGAGCCCCTAGTTACTATACCTGTTCAGAGAGCATAGAGGGTAAGAAGATGTCACCGTTGTAGTTTGATTTTGTGTGTGTGTATATATATATATATATATATATATATATATATATATATATATATATACACATATACACACACGCACACAGACATATATTCGTTTTGTCCGTAGGCTATGGTGCTATGGTAGGGCGTAGAATGTGACTTAAACTTTAATATTATTTAGCAAGAACCCAACAACATTCATCAGCTAAAGAATTTTATTTCTTAGACAAGTGCATTGGGGAATGTAAAATTGTTTCACAGAAAAAAAAACGGTTAAGTTATTTATAATCACTTAAACGAAGTATAACTTTTTGTGAAGGACTTCGTCTTGCTGCGGTATTTTGTGTGACCAGAATCTTGAGACTTCGGAGCAAGAAGGGCGACCCAGACACACGTTTCGGATACACTTCCGCCTCTACGCCTAAAGAACTGGCGGGCAGTCTATCCGTCGCCGGACATTCAGCGGGAACCCCTGTCATTGTATGACGTATTAAGAGGGCTATGTACCGGATGTAATTTTCCGCGTTTGATGCGCGGAGACAGTGAAGCGATAAGGTTCAACTCTCCACACTCGACGGTAACAACATCGCTTCTATTCGCGGCGCGCCAAACTGGCGTGCAGTGTTTTCGTACTTGTCTTTTTCCTACGCGACTTCAAGCTGCGACCCTAGAATATTGTTAGAGGAAAGTTTGTAGCAAAGACCAACGCATGCTTCTAACGTCGAGTTTTACGAATCCGGGCGGTGTTTTTCCAGTTACGGCAGTCTAAAAAAGCCGTTTTTAGCCATTTTGAAGGGCCCTATAAACATGTTTCTAATAAGTAGGGCCAAGATTTTGTCGCGAAAAGATTTTTGCCCCACTTTGTTTCAGTGACTCACGGGCACACCGGCAGTTCTGTTTCAAGGTTATTGGCAGCGTGTCTATGTTCAGACACGTTTCTCATTTGACTGCACCAATCAGAGTAAGATTATTGTGAGTCTGTACGTCTATAATTTGCCAAGGCAAGTGAGAGTAAAATCATCCAACCACAGACGATGTAGCAGAGCTGCAGGTGTGCACATGACGCATCGAAACCAAATGTTGCAAAAATCTTTTCGCCATAAAATCGTGGCTCTACTAACAAGCATGTTACATTTTTAAAATGATAGAAGCATAGTTTGAAATGTGTGTTCTTTTCGTAGATAAACATATTGTGAATAAGTTAAGGAGCTTCGCATAGAATAGAAAAGGCGCGGCACACTACAACACCGTCTATGCCTCAGGTTCATAAGCCTCTTAAGAGGGAAGCAGTGCCACCATTTTGGAGTTACGATTTTTTCCATCTAAATTCTGGTTTCAGAATAGTGATTTATGAAAATGTTTACTTCGGTAGAGCATAAAATATGTACTGATACCGTTTCTGACGTCACGGGCACTGATAAGTGATAGTTAGGGCCACGATTTTTTGGTGAAAAGTATTTTGCCCCAGTTAGTTTCAGTGACTCACGTGCACGCCTGCAGTTTGGCTTCACGGTCTGTGATTGGATGTTTAAACACACATACGTCTTGGGGTTGTATCCGCAAAACACAGTCGCGTGGTGTCGCAAAAACCTCATTGTCATTGGCACAGTCACATGAGAGACGTCGTATTACAAAAACACGCTGCCAATAACCTCGAAGCAGAACTGCAGACGTGCACGTGAGTCACTAAAACAAAGTGGGGCAGAAAATTTTTTCGCGACAAAATCGTGGCGCTAGTGATAGTTAGGGCACAGACTAAATAGTAATACAGACGTGAAATGACGTTGCGGCTCGTTTGATATAGGCGAACTTGGCCGCTTATTGGCTGCCCGAGGCTGTAGACTCCAGCCCCGTGTCTGTTTGGCTCCTGCATGTTACTACAGGTTTCCTATTGGCCTGGCTGCCGACTAGCAGAACAGCTGCCTCACGCTGATTGGCAGTAGGTGTTTCCGCCATGTTGCTGGCCAGGGAAGCCATTTTGCTGGCGTGTGTGACTGAGTTCGCCTTCCTGCCGACTATTTCACTTCTGTATTCCTAAATATTCTGTGGTTAGGGCCCGGTAGTTTTCGCGAAAAGAATTTTGCAGCACTTTGTTTCAATGCCTTGCGTGCGCACCTGCATCTCTGCTTTGTGGTCAGTGGTTGGATGCCGTAACACCCAGCGTGTGAAGGTTAAACCCGCAAATCACAGACGTGATGTGACGCAGTTATCCGTGTACTGATTGTAACAGTCAAATTAATAACTACTCTGCGCAAAAACGCTCTGTCAATAGCCATTAGAACTGCAGGTGCGCACGTAGGGCACTGAAACAAAGTGGGGCAAAATTCTTTCCGCGAAAACCACCGGACCCTAGTGATAGTATAACGACCAACCAGCAGCGTGCAAGAGGCGAGATACGAAATCTAAGATACACGGCTTCATTCACAGCAAATCGCAAAACTATGGGTTGTGTCATGTACGAGCGTTAAGGGCGCGATATACCGCAATTTTCATCAGGATTTTTAAATTTTTTATTTGTACCAGACTTATTTTTCTTATTTTAGACACGAAATGTGACTAAATTTGCCTCTTATGAAATTTTCTTATCTCATAGCTTTCGCGTAATGTCTTCTTAAAGTCATATTTTGCATGTTTCCATTTTAAGGACTACACTAAAACCAACTGATATACCAAAGTCAAAAAAATCACATTGGATAAAAACGTCGCAGGCTGCAATGTCGTTCTCATAAAAATAAAGAATAAATTTTATTTGTATTTAAAAAAAAGTTGAATTTTTAAAATTTTTATTTCCAGTTTCAGCATTTTTTTAAAATACAAATAATGTTTATTCGTTATTTTTATGAGCATGACATTTTAGCCTGCAATGTCATTATCCATTGTGATATTTTTTTTTTTTTTTTTTGCTTTGGTATATCAGTTAAGTCACATTTTGCATGTTTCCGTTTTAACGACTACACTAAAAGCAACTGATATACCAGTCTCAAAAAAATCACAGTGGAGAAAGACATTGCAGGCTACAATGACATGCTCATAAAATTAAAGAATAAAAATCGTTCTAATTTTTTAAAAATGCTGAATCTGAAAATAAAAATTTAAAAAATTCAATATTTTTTTTAAATATACAATTAATTTTTATTCTTTATTTTTATGAGAATTACATTGTAGCCTGCAATGTCTTTATCCATTATGATTTTTTTGACTTTGGTATATCAGTTGGTTTTAGTGTAGCCAGATGAATCCGCGAAATTGACTTACCTCTAACGATAACGCGACATTTCTTCGCCGAAGTTGACCATGTCGGAAGGTGAAGTAAGTATGGGTGTCGGTAGAAGGCAAGAGATGGTCACATAGTTAGTAGTGATACAGGCGTGAAATGGCGTGGCGGTTCATTCGATACGGGCGAACTTTGCCGCTTATTGGCTGCCCAATGCTGTTTGGCTTCTGCATGGTGCGGCAGGTTTCTTATTGGCTTGGCTGCCGGCTAGCAGGTAGACGCCTTACGCTGATTGGCGGTAGGAGTTGACGCCATGTTTAGACATGATGGTATATCGCGAACATTTTTTCTGCCAACATATCCTTAAGAGCGCTGTTGTTTCTTGCGACATGTACAATAGGTAGAGACACTGGAAAATCGCGAAAATGTTCAGCATATTCTCCAATAAACTACAGTGTATTAACCGTGACACGTGTGAACAGATTTGTGGCAAATCACACACGCTGTGTGTTAAAGCTATGCCGCTCTAACTGGGCCTGTTGAAGAGAGAAACAATGCTTCACATAAATCATAACCAATGACGATAAAAAATTTTCAGTGTTATATACAGCATGTTGGAACCTAGCAAACAGTCAACTATTCCCACGATTTTCCAGTGTCTCTAACAATAGAGTGTTATACGTCTGACACAATATTATAATATAGGGATTCTTATCGGTTTAGTCAAATAGGGAAACTGCTCCACGGACAAGCGGAAGCCAGTAATCTTTTGATAAGATGATCGTATGTTGAAACCCAGCAAACAGTCAAGTTTTCCCGCGATAAACCATCATCTCTAGCCATGTTGCTGGCCATCGAAGCAATTTAATTTTACTGGCATATGAGTTTGCCTTCCTACCGGCTATTTCATTTCTGTATTCCTAACTATTCTGTGACATGGTAACGGGCACGCAAAATACCCACCGACATAAATTGTTAACCCTCTCCTCCGATGTCGACGACCAGTACGTACTTCACCCCCCTCTCCACCAAGTAACCTTCCTCCGGACTGCATTCTTGCAGAGGTCAGGTTTGCACGTCGCGAGAATCGGCCGACTTGAGTTACGGTCCTCGGCGGTAGAGACGTCGCCCAGGTTCGTGACGGCTCCAGAGTCGGGGTGGTTATGGGAGAAGGGTGGGGGAGTTATCTCCTGCATTCCCCGCGGGCGTGATGCCCCTCATCACGGAAGTTGTGGTAGAGATGTCTTCCCCCTTAGCCGGGCATAAATGTACGCACTCACGTGTCGACTTCATCTCGTTTAGCGAGCCGTGGGTCCTCCTTCACTTTCCTCCTGTCTCCGAGCTACCGTTGTTTTCAGTACCCGCCATTTTGTAATAATGGAACTTCTGCATTTAATTTGGCCTGAAAATGTTCTATACTATGTTAAGCTTCGACAAGGCAGAGAGCATATTATTTTTACATTGTTTACAGTTGGCATTGCTTGACTACTATTGCTTATATCCGTAGAAAAATGACTTTCGCCCTCCGGAAGATTACTCGTCAAAAACTAAGAAATGTAGTGAAGGCGTGACAATTAGGCAATGCTTAAGAGGGCGTAGTAGATAAATAAACGCTATAAACACCAATTGCTTTGTAAACTTTTTTGAAGCCAATATAGATAAAATACTCAATGACAATCCCAGATAATGACATTTGCCAACTTTACGAGTAAATATTTATCAAGAATTACTAATTCGTTACGCGTGATCTCTTGCGCCGCAGTTAAATGCACGAGGTTCCGGCGTCAGAGATTGTGCCTCAGAAGTTCGTAACACTGGAAACAATTTTGTTCAAAACGTTGGCTAAAACTATTATCTAGAATGCTATTTTTAAATTTTTGCAAATTGGCTTCAAGAAACCTACAGTTATGGATTAATTCTTTTAGCGTTGAATTATGTACCACGCCTTCTTAAGAGGGCGTGGCAGATATAAATAAGCACTGAATTTTTCAATTGAGATTTACACTTTTTGAAAGTCAATATAGAAAAACTACAATACAACAATCATTGATAATTATATTTACCAACTTTATGAGCACACATTTACCCAGAATGATGTATTTGTTAAGCATGATCTCTTGCACCGCTATTAAATGTATGAAATTTCAGCGTCAGAGATTGTTCTTCATATATATATATATATATATATATATATATATATATATATATATATATATATATATGTGTGTGTGTGTGTGTGTGTGTGTTACTCGAGAAATTTTTTTTGCTCAGAATGTTGGCAAAAATTATTGGGTAGGATTGCTGTTTTTTGATTTCTACAAATTGGCTTCGAGAAACCTACAATTTTGAACTGATGCTTTTAGCGGTGAGTTATATACCACGAACTCTTAAGAATGAAATAACTTATATATGTTATGTCAGACGGGAAAGTTTAATAAATCTCACTGTATGGAGCTACCCATCCCCGTTAAAAGTCATATAAGTTGGCTCATGAACCGTATTGCGGAGAGTTGTGAGAAAGTTTCTCTAAGGTATATCACTAAATTAGGTATATTTAAAACTATGTTTCTCTATTTCTGTCTTCTACATGCCGTGCTTAGAAACACGGTTCCGGGGAACCTCAAAATGGCGGATACCAATCTTTCCAAGCAGCTGTCACGTAAAGTACACCAACCGGAATCGTAAAGCGAAAACAAAGAAGCACGGGCTGGACTTTACTATGCGCTTTCCGTAAATAAGAAAGTATAGTCGCCGCTTAAGGCTCGGCATCGGTCGCCATGTTGAAATATTTTATTATTCGCTCTTATGAAGTTCTGAGAAGGTAAATGTTAAATTCGCTATTATAATATCAGTTCTATTTACCTTGCGCTGCAATAAAAGTATCGCTGTTGAACTTTTAACGTATATTTAAGCGGCAATCAGTCATATAAATTAAGAACATAAAAAAAATTGCTCGACTGATTGCGACTTAAATATACGTTAAAAGTTCAACTGCGATGCTTTTATTGTAAATAGGTAAATAGAATTGATATTATAATAAAAAATTTCACGTATTTCTACTATTCAGAATTTCATAGGATCGAAAAATAAAATATTTCAATATGGCGACTAATGTCGAGCCTTCAAGTCCCACAGGAAAATGCCAACGGTCAAAATACTGCACGTTTAGGGCTAGAGGGGGAGGGGAAGGCAAGCCCGGTGATACTCACTTGCTACAAAGTAATCCCAATGTTTATTCCACTCGCCGATTTTTATTTTATTTTGCTTTCGTCCGGATCGTGGTGGCGTGTAGAAGTATCTTCCTGAGAAGAGATGATGGAACAATTGGGAAGAAAGTTTGTTTGGGGGTGGGGGTCAGTCCAGCAACGCTTCTGCCGCGCTGACATCGCGTGCAGCCGAATGCGCGTGTATGTACGGTAAATTCACCCCTCCCCCCACCCCCACCAGCTATGATCCCCGCGAGCGCGCCGGTTGGTGGGTAATAGCGCTGTTTTTCGTGCGCCAAGGCTCCCATTAGCAGCGCGGCCCGGCGGAGTCGGTAATGATCACTTGGCGCTGTCTTCTGGGTGAAGGAAGGCATGACTGCAGCCGACATGCTTGGTCAACCGGAACATTCACCCCCTTCCTCACCCCACCCACCTTCCCTGAGAGCCCGAGAGCGGTCATCTCGCTTTGGTCCTCCGGCCGGTCTCGCTGAGCCCATCACTGACCATGAAGCAGATCTGCATATGTGCACGTGAGACATCGAAACTAATTGCTGTAGAATTATTTTCATCAAAAAATTTGGGCTCTAGCGATACCACATACTTGGGCATACAGTTAGTTGTTCCTTTACTAACAGAATAAATGTTATGGCTAGGGCCCGGTAGTTCTCGCGAAAATATTTGCCCCACTTTGTTTCAGAGTCTTACGTGTACACCTGTAGCTCAACTTCATGATTATTGGCAGAGTGTTTTAGTGCAGAGTTATTACTCATTTGACTGCGCCAATCAGTACACGGATAACAGCGACACAACACGTCTGTGATTTGCGGGTTTAACCTCCACACGTTGTATGTTACGGCATCCAATCACTGACCACAAAGCAGAGCTGCAGGTGTGCACGTAAGACACTGAAACAAAGTGGGGCAAAAATCTTTTCACCAAAAATTCCCGTCCCTAGACATACTCCATTGCGAAATAAATGACTGTTAAAGAATACTAAAAATAATAAAAAAAACATAAATGAGCAGAGTATGCTGTAGTCAACAGGATACATACACAACGTAAAATTCCAAAAAAATGGAATCGGGTCAAATAAAACAAGGAAAAACTGGCTATTAAAACCTTGTTCCTGTTGGCACAGTCAAATGAGCCACGTATAATACATTCTGCCAATAACCATGAAGCAAGGCTGCATGTGTGCACATAAGGCATTGAATCAAACTGTTGCAGAATTCTTTTCCCGAAAAATCGTGGGCTCTAGTGATTGGTAATACCTAGCATAATAAATTAATGAGGAACGGCAGTGCCACAGAGTATTTAGGAATACAGAAGTGAAACAGCATGTAGGAAGGCGAACTCAGTCACACACGCCAGCAAAATGGCTTCGCTGGTCAGCAATATGGCGGAAACACCTACGGCCAATCAGCGTACGGCGGCTGCCCTGCTAGCCAGCAACCAGGCCAATAGGAAATCTGCCGTAACGTGCAGGAGCCTGTATCAAATGAGCCACCACATTATTTCACGTCTGTATTACTATATAGTCTGTGACAGTGCTGATGTATTAACGAAATGGTGCGGCGGCGTATGTAAAATAGGTACAACAATAATTTTATACTGTGGAACGAAGCAGTAGGACGGCTTGTAACAGCTTGTGTTTGTTTCGTTCTAAAGCTTCCACGCACATATGTTTTCTTGTTCTACCGCCAAAAGCGCTGATGTCACTTGTCTTTCTTCGTCGTTCTCTCTCAAAGCCTCTTTATTTGCTTCTAAGAGATGACTTGTTGCAATTAAGGAGTACGTCCAATCAAGTCCATTCTTAATTAGTCTCGCCAGACAGTATGTCCAGAAGTTGAGCTTATGTTGCTACAAGAGAGACCGATAAAAACACCCCAGTTTTAAGGCCCTGGGTTCATATTTATGCTAACTTTACTAATGCTTTTTCATTAATTCTAACTGACAGCAGATATCGCAAAATATTAAGGCAGGTGTGTTGAAAACTGTATTTACTATGAAGCATATATATATATTTTTTTTCAATTAAAAAAACTGTGTAATTTCGGCTGATTATCGACTTAAAGAAAATTTTACACGGTTTCACAATGTGTGTTGACGTTTCGATTTTAAAGTAATAAACTAACATCATGAATAGAAACCCGTGGCTTTCATGTGTGTTTTTTTCTATTCGAAATAGTTATACATGTTCCCATTATGTTAAGCTATTAAAAGAACAAACTTGCTTCCTAATTTTTTAATACGGCACACCAATAAGGAACATATTTTTGGAATCTCTCAATATGACTAAAACGGTATTTTTTGGCCTGCAGAATCTGGGGGAAAATACCGATCTGAGTCTTGAAACAGAAAGATAGAAGCTTTCAGTTAACTTTGAGACATATATTTCACAAACAAACTTATTGGTTCATCACTTGAAGTCCCGTAGAAAACTCTGCGCGCCAATAAGTGCTTCGCGCGTAAAGTTAAGGGCTTGGGCCCGAGTTTCTCGGCTTTCGAGAGAATTATTTTTTAAAATGCATACGAGAGTCGATATCGTAAAATCGCTTCGTAACTTTTTTGCAAATTGGTTTTGCTATGCAATGTAATTTTGCGAGACACTCTGTATGATGAGTACAGAGCTAATTTATCAACTAAAAGGAAATTTCGTTAAATAACTAATTAGCAACTATTTTACAGTCTTCTGACTCGACAAAATTAGAGTATGCCGTTTAAATCAGCCAAAGCAAAGTAACGAAGCGATTTTACGATATCGGCTCCCATTTATGTTTTAAAAAATAATTGTCGTTAAATGCGAAGAAACTCGGGCCCATGCCCTTAATATTGTTATTTATTGCCGTGCCGCAGAATATTTAGGAATACAGAAGTGAAATAGTCGGCAGAATGACGAACTCGGCCACACACGCCAGAAAAATGGCTTCACTGGCCAGCAACATAGTGGAAACGCCTTCCGCCAATCAGTCTAAAGGTGCTGCCCTTCTAGCAGGCAGCCAGGCCAATAGAAACCTGTCGTAACATGCAGGAACCAAACAGTCTCAGGCAGCCAATCAGCAGCTAAGTTCGCCCGTATCGCAAGAGCCACCACGTCATTTCACATCTGTATTACTATTTAGTCTGTGACCGTTCTAGTATCGTCCATACTGCTTCCCTTTTAAGAAAGCATCATGTGAAGACTTTAGGCCGTTCAAGTGTTTATTATTAAAAACTGTCGCGTAGGCAATATCACTTTTAATAGTTTTATGTGACAAATACACGACTTGCTAACACTCGACGCCGACGCGTCGAGTCGCTATAATGAACCACTCTGTT
The DNA here is from genome assembly GCA_003012365.1 of Medauroidea extradentata. NCBI lineage: Eukaryota > Metazoa > Arthropoda > Insecta > Phasmatodea > Phasmatidae > Medauroidea > Medauroidea extradentata. Next base: position 63,535 of record PNEQ01112924.1, read on the forward strand.
TTATAGTCAGTTGCCTAAGGGCGTTGAGGAAGCAGGGTCAAGCTACTGTCTACTCTTATTGCGCAACACAACACCTCACGTCGTAGAAGGAGATGTGCGCTTGTTACCCCGACATACACTACAACGAGTCGACAGTTCGCTTAACTGTCAACTTGGTATCTAATTAATCAGGAGGACTGCCACTATTTGCTAAAAACATTATATTTGACAGATATAAAGTGGTTTTCGTATTGTAGAGTACCAAAGGTGTTGCTAATTTTCTATATTAATTTCTTCATATTCAGTAATTTTTTTAGAGCTATGTAAATACTTTGTTGTATGCTTTTTATAAATTTTATAACGTGGCCTTTGACCTCTATTTCATAGTAATTTTCTTTCATTTCATTATGTCCGTTGTGTTTGTTGGGTGTATGTTCACGTAATATGCAAATGTCGGCTTTTGACTTGTTGTTAGGAGTATACCGTGAGTGCTAAAAATTTTCCTTAAGAGGAAATTGTAGTCACTAGTGACGTCTACAAAAATAAAACGTTTCCATAGAAAGATAAAATAATGAAAGTATACTGGGGTTTTCAAGTACGATAAAACCATTATTTTATATTTTATGAAATAATGTTAGTTTTATAGACGATACTTGTGAGTACAATTTCCACTTACGAAACAATTTTAACTCGCATAGTTTTCTCATAATGGTACTTCAAAGTCAAAATTGGCATGTTCTCCTGCCATGCAAATAGTGAAAACCACTTGGCTTACGTAAGTGAAATAGTTCACAGTGAAATAACATATGACGGACTACGTAATGAAACATTTTTTAAAACTCCCGTGAACAATTTTTGTACTTAAAAAATTGCTGAATTTTTAACTTTTTTCCTGTAATTTTACGATTTTTTAAAGTATTCTAAATATTACGCTATGGTCTTTTAAATCCTTTATTGCATAGCTCATGGGATGTAATATCACAGTGTATTATTTTGTTTATGTAGGTCAGTTGGTTTTCACTATTTGCATGGCAGCAGAACAAGCAAATTTTGGCTTTGTCGCACAGTTATGAGAAAACTATGGGAGATAAAATTGCTATGTAAGAATAAAATACACTCACAAGTATCGTCTGTAAAACTAACAATATTTCATAAAAATATAAAATTATGATTTTATCGCACTTGAACACCCTTAAGCACTGCCTCTGACTGTACCATATACATAACTAGTTGATACTATTAAAATGGTCACGAATATACCATTTAAATTGCATATGAAATAGGTATGTGAAAATATTGCCGCTCCCCTTCTATCTAAACTACAAACATGTAGATATCTGTAATGTTAGTTATGCAGTGTAAAGCCACCGTATTTAATTTAACTGTCTGTTACTCTTACCCTCATTATTATACACTTAAGTAGATTTTGTTCAAAGTTCCTGCCTCTGATTACAACCACCCGCCCCACCCCCTTAACTCATGTGTAAAACTGTATAAATAATTGTTTTATACCGTAAGCAGGGTGGGGGCCGCAGTGGCCGAGAGGTCAGACCTCTCGCCTCCCACCAAGGCGATCCAGGCTCGGTTCCCGGCGGGGTCGGTCCCAGGATTTTCACATGTGGGAATCGTGCCCGACGATACCGCTGGTCGGCGGGTTTTCTCGAGGATCTCCCGTTTCCCCCGCCCTTTCATTCCGGCGCTGCTCCATACTCACTTCATGCGCCCCTCCCCCAGCGATAAAGACCTCGACGTTAAACGCTGATCAAAATATCTTACTCGCCTAAGCAGGGTTGACTATGGGACACGTTAGAACTTTTTTTATTTACCATAATTGTTTACTGTGAGTAAATAGTAATTTAATGTCATGTAGCTAGTTATTATTCGGAGTTTATCCCAAGTAATTTTATTTGTACCATATGTGCGAAGAGTATTTTTTTTTTCGTAATGTACCAAGTCACCCCACATTACAAACTGACCCCCGCTTACGGTAACAATTCGTTCTTGTGATGATCTATAACCGGGTGACTTTTTGTAAATCCTATATAGTCATGAAGGAGGACTCGGGGTGGTGCTACTGACAGACTCTTGAAGCCGGAATCCGGTCGTACCACAGGACTGTGGTTTTGACGACCACCTGTCCTTTTCCCTCAACTGCTCTCTCTCTCTCTCTCTCTCTCTCTCTCTCTCTGCTTCATGGGAGAGGAAGATGTCGTGGCCGCCGAGGTGTGTCGGGGAGAAGATTTACGAGCGCTCGTGAAAGAGGACTCGAAAACTGACGTCGGATGTGGGGTGAAGGGGGTTGACTGTGGTTCCGTCAAGCCAGACAAGAGCACCGCAGCAGGAACGCACGAACGAGCAAAACCCGACAGAAAGAACACGGACGAACCGAGTCGGGCGACGGAAACTCAAAAGAAGTCATGTAGCTTGCGGAAGTCCTCAAAAATCATTCACTTGTGTTCTGAGGGTTCCACATAATGCAAAGTCGTAGAAAATCTGGGATAAGTCAGGGAACTTGAAATTAGTCAAAGAAAGCCAATCAATTTTACTTAAAATCTTAGAAAATTCGTGGTTTTACAGATTTCCTCCAGTGATTCATCATGGAAGTACAGTTATGAATATAATAGTTTGCATAGTTTGTCTACAGACACACGTCATGTACTGTACATTAACTATTTTAAATATGATAGCAATATCTGTTATTTGAAAACTGACAGTGCTTTTTAAAATAGAGAATCACAATGTCATTGCAATGTCCATATCATTTGTCACTAACTTGGTATCTTTAACAAAACGTCCCAAGTCCAGGACTTGGTACCTTTTGCAGGTTCCACTTATATTTACTAGACCGTTTAACGTGTTTTTGGTGCAGGCCTTGGTTTCTTTTGTTGCTGACAGCCAAGAGGATGCCTTGGAGAGTCGGAATTTCGTATAACCTGAATTAAAAAAAAAAAAAAAAAATGGACTTGGTCCCTTTTGCGATTTCCCGATATATATATGTATATATATATATATATATATATATATATATATATATATATAAATATACATATATACACACCAACACACACACACTTTACTTGTAAGTTAGGATGTTTTGTTTATATTTAAAAATTGGGCAGTATACAACATATTATCTGAAAGGTAAAACATAACTAGTGTTTCAAAAGTGTTCACAGTATCCTGAACCACCTGTAGGTGTTCTATCTAGACTAGGCGATCTTCAAAAGTGCTCGTCTTACCGCGAACTGCGTCCACGGCTGAACACTGTAGAAGTTCTGCTCGAGCGGTTCGGAGGGCGTCGCACGATTGCGGCGACATACTGTCTGCCTGAGCTCCCAAATGTTTGGTCAAGTGGAGAAACCACGAGGTCTGTACACCGCCTTGCTTGCTTACCCCTGCGGTATCCCCCCCCCCTCCTTTTGCCTAATTTCAACCTGCCCTCTCTTCTCCAGGCGGCTGAGGTTTAGCGCGGGCGAAACCAAAGAGTATGAAAGGGAGAAAGAGAGCTCACTGCCAGATTAACCCTCTTTGCTTATTTTTCTATGGCTTTGACCCACTAAACACCTGTACACAATTGAATACAATTGAGTACTTCAACGGTTTGCTTTACGTTTCGGTTACTTTAAGTAGTTCGTCAATACACAATACAAACGTCAATTTAAAGGATCGACAGTTGGAAAAAAATTGATAACCAGTTTCTTTAAACGGAATTGTTGTTATATAAATCATACTATTCTTGCCATAAAAGCATGTAACGTAAATATTTAAAAAAAGATAAGCTCGATTTTTCAAAAATACTTTTCACTAATTATAATATTTTCCAGAACACTGTCAACGTCATTTTATTAACGTAACACGCGGTTCATTTACGAATACTTCTCAAATGCTATTTACAAGGTTTTCCCAGCACATGTAAGACACACATGTTTCGTTTTTTATGAGATCCCAATGCTACAGATTTGAAGGATTCTCAGAAATAATTTCTTTATTACATACATATTCAGCTGTATTTTTTTTCTTTGCGAACGGCCATCTTGACATGGTCTTAATGTTTTCAATTTATCGTAAACGTGAAGTCAAGGTTGCTCAACTTTAGGTTTGCCGACGCCATTGTGTACGACTCCATAAGAAGCCATGCCTCGAAAGTTATCGTAATGTCAAGCATTAAAAGTCAAATGCTAAATTTTTCAATTTTGTAACCGTCTAGAGCAGGACTTCTCAATTAAATGTACCTCCGGGCCACTTGCTTCAATTTTATAACTACCAAAAACACTCGGGAGAAAAAAAATAAGCAATCAATAATTATAGGCACTGTACGGAATCATTTAATTGAACTTAATGTTAGTCTAACATAAATCATTGACATACGCAGAGATTACATTGACCTAACTATAACTACTAAGAAATAGCCTTTAAATTATTATATCAAAACATTTTCGCTGATTTCTGACATTCTGATGGCGGGCCAGTAGAAATCTCACTGAGGGCCGCATCTGGCCCACGGGCCGCCTATTGAGAAGGCCTGGCCTAGAGTCCCCAACCTTAACTACGAGCACCGCGTCTTCGGACGGCTAGGTGTGCCCACACTCTGTGTTTTGTACGACGCGATGCCTACCTCAGAGCTCTGGCGTGGCAATAATAGGGATTTACACGATAAATTATATTCGGCGTGGCTTAGTACCTGTCGAACTTACACACAATCCACATGAAAAAACATAATGTTATATTTGTATGAAATAGTGTTACTTTTGTACACATTACTTGAGACTACACACTCTTCTAACGGAAAAAAATAGCTCATCTAGTTTTCCCGTAATGGCACTTCAAAGTCAAAATTTGCATATTTTTACTTCATACAAAACTTGAAAATCAGTTAACATAATAAAATGGAAAAAAATCACATCAAAACTACGTGTTACTGTCTATGGCTTGTAGCATATAAAACCCGTTACACAAATTTTTATGTTAAATAAAAAATTTCAAAATTAAAATTTTTTTTGTACTTTTAGAAATTTATTTTAAACACAAAAATATTTTATAATGAGTTTGTATATGCTTCAAGCCGTAGACCGTGACGTGTAGTTTTGATGAGATTTTTTCCGTTTCATTATATTTACTGGTTTTCAAGTTTTGTATAAAGTAAAAATATGCAAATTTTGACTTTGAAGTGACATTACGGGAAAACTGGTTGAGCTAATTTTCTTCGTTAGAGGTTAATGTACTCTTAAGTAATGTCTACAAAACTAACACTATTTCATACAAATATAAAATTATGAATTTTTTTCCCACCTGAACGACCTTAAGGGGGAGTGTTAGACAATTTTATAGTATTATTAGTTTTTGATCCATAACATTTATTCAAATTTTATTATCAAATTTTCTTTTCAACAAAGCATATGATATATTCATGGTAAACTGCTTGCACAAATAATAACGAAATATTAAATTAATTTGTCATGCAGAGTCATTGCAAAAGAATTATAGGATAACTTCCAAGAATTCTTTTGCAATGATTCTCCTTGACAAATTAACGGAATATTCCATTATTATTTACGTCAAGAAGCAAACCAAGAATATATCCTATGCTTTGCCGTAGAGGAAATTTTGATAATACGATTTCAATAAATGCTATGGCTCAAAAAACTGAAAATATAACAAAATTGTCTAACACACCCTCTTAATTAAGGCTTGATTCCAAACGCCATATTGAATTTAATTTTTTTTTTAATTTTGAGAATCAGGCCTTCATAGCGGGGTCAGTAACATGCCGGACTACGGTGCGATAGGTCCTGGGTTCGAATCCCATCACGGACATGGATATTTATGTCCTTTACTTAGGTTTAGATAGTTTGTATGCCGTCCCTTATCAAGCCTAACGGTATAAAACTTGAGGACGTTAATAAGCACTCTGAAATAAAAAGAATATTTTTGAGAAGAAAAATGTTAATTCTGCGACTATAACACACATGCTCTTTACGTTGTGCTACAGTAGGTACATTTGATTGATCTGGTAAATGTATAGTTAGGTTGTTATCAGTCCGGCAAATTGAGTGGTGTTATGCAGAAACACGACTTAAGAAGATAAGGTCTTGACATGGAGGAGTAAAATGTGACTCCTTTTTTGTCGCAGCGCTAGTAGTCTTTTAGTGGAAGATTTGTCGAAGATGTTTTTGGCTTAGCAAGATTTCACAGCTTAAAATGTGTCGTCGTTATCGGAATTGTCTGTATTATATGAGAAAAAAATTTAAAATCCAGAAACTGTGGATGCAATTTGTATTTTAACACATTTTTAGCCATAAAAGTTCGTTTCACAAAAAAAAATGTATAGGCCTACACTGTACACTGCACAAAGTCGTATACTATTATCCTGAAACAATACACAATATTTTTTTTTCAGACGACTTATATAAACAGTTCCATGCATGCCAATGTATTTATGGATACGAAACATATGTCTATAATATCAGCTTACCATATTAACATCATTTTATGTAAATAATTATAAAAATTGTAACACCGCCTGATGTAAAGAAGGCAAATTTTTCCACTAAATGACTACTGGCGCTCGGCTGTTTGCTGAACTACCTGCGACAAAATGGGAGTCACCTTCTCTTGCTGGAGAGCATACGCCGTGCGAAGACCTATTTCTCTTAGGTCGTGTGCAGAAATCATCCAAGCCACAAAAGCAAATAACCAACGACTATATAGTAAACATAGAGGGGCTGTTAACAGCAGTCTCCAAGGTTCTGAGATGAAGCCCAATTGAACGTGGTATTTTGACCCTAGATAAAATGGCGGACTCCTATATCCGGTCGAGAGACGAGACCGATTATGCTAATTTAATCAATATTACTGTATAATATATTACAATAATTATTGGCATTTTTTCCTTTGTTTAGCGGGAATATAGTGGAGCTATAAAGTTACGGATTTTATGCGAACTTATGACGGAATTTTCAACATAATGTTCGCCATGTTTTCTTGGGTCAAAACAGCCGTTCAATTGGGCTTCACTTTGGACGTGTTTCCGCCCTTCTATGTTAACTATATAGCTCGTTGTAAATAACCGACAAAAAAGCAGCTCCTAAATTATTAAACATTAAAACTTCAGTAGCTAAGCAACCAAAGTCACACAGAGGTAGCGTATTTAATATTGCGACACATCAATTAACAAAATAACAAATAAGGTTTTAATTAACAATTTTTATGTAATACACTATCAAATGTGGGATGGTCTCTTTCTTCATAACATCATTCAATTATGAATATGGGGGAAAAAAAAGTCACACAGATTACGGCGTAGTTATACGTTAACAGCTTAATCACAGTGCAAGCACTGTAGTGCTAGGTAAATGGAATTTGCCCTATAATCGCCGTTTTAACTTTTTTCTCTCGTCAGAATTTAAAAAAATGGAGAATAAAATAATAAAATATGGCTTCTGAAACCGAACTATACGGAGGATAGTGCACGGTCACATTTAATTTACTGTATTCTCCCTGCTAAAGGTCGTTCGTGATAAAGTGAGCACTAAAGATTTAACTTTTGAAATATATCACTAGCCGTTACTACATATAAGTCAACGATATCTATAGTTGCTTTGCTGCTTGTAAGGTTGGCAGCGAAATTATAAACATAGTTCCGTGTATTTTCCTATTTAAATACAACAATACTGAAACATATTCAACCGAAATTGACATACTTGTGTTTTATATAATCAATAAACAAAATTGTATTAAGCTATATAGGTTCCTACCGACTGCACAGTTTATCTTCGACGCGCAATAATAAAGTGCCGTGTCCAGAGAAGTTTGCCATTTCCCTTCATTAGCCGTTACGTGAGGATAGATACAAATTGGCTGAAAATAGAACTTAAGTAGGTTTTTAAGGAACTGACCCATCATTCGCCTGGAGCGATTTAGGAAAACCGAAAACAAGATGGCCGGAGCTGGGGATTGAACCCGTGTCCTCCCGAATGCGAGTCCAACGTGTTATTATTGCTCAACCTCGCTCGGTCAAATAGAGCTGGAGATGCTCATATAGGACACGGGAACAAACTGCTGCTGAAATATTTTTCACCAAAAATAGGGCTCCCTCTACGTAAGATATTGCTGGTGCTAAATTATTTTCAGAAAAAAAAAAAACAGTGGCTCTGGCCGTGTTCCAACTGGTACTATTTGTTCACAAAATGTTCTCGTGACCCGATTTAGTGTACAAAATCTGTGACGTATTTTAGTGTTTTGTAATCTATCGAAAGTTACAAATTACTAATTACCAAATGAAAAACCACAAAATCGTCGCCATATTGCAGTAAGCAGGAATATAGTGGAAGCTACAGTTATTTTTAATACGTTAAACTTGAGGGGGGGGGGGGGAAACAAGCAGAGAACTTATTTAATTTTTTTTTTCATTCGTAAATTTGTCCTACCATCATTTTATGTCTTATAGTCAATATACCGCTAAAACGCGTAACATCAAAACAAAACATTCCCGTGCTTCGACAATTGGACGCCAGCCATCAGGAAAAACCGCCAAGAAATAGAGGTGGTGATTTTTGGCAAAAAGAAATATGCAATATTTTGTTTCAATGCCTCGTAGGCTATGCACATCTGCAGCTCTGCTTCATGGTCAGTGATTGGCTGTTTTTAACTCTCAACGTCTTGGTGATCTACCCACAAATCACAGATGTGTGGTGTCGCAGTGACCTTATTCTCATTGTCACAGTCAATATCTTCACAAATACTCTCTTCAAATAGCCACGAAGCAGAGGTGCAGATGTGAGCGTTATGTATTGATACAAATTGTTGTATAATTATTTTCACTAAAAATCACCAACTGTACCAATAACTGCAAGTCGAGGTGTTCCCATTAGAAGCTTACCGAAAACAAAACGCAGAACCTCAAATACTGTTTCCAAAATTAGTTGGAACACGGCCTCTGCCCACATCGTACGTTCAAGACGCAGGCACGCCAGCTCGCTTCTGTAGACGTGTCTATTCTGCGGTCGCGTGCAGATGCCCCGACGGAGCGGCGCCGGGTTGTTTCGTCGGCCGGTCAGACGGAGTGAAAGCTCCGACGTGTTCCAGGCCTCGGGTCCCCGGGCTCGAGGTTGGGTGTCGGCCGTTGCCCCTGGTTCGCCTCCGTCTTCGGGGTTGAGGGCATCCACGTGCCCCAGCTACCGTGGTAACACACCGCCTTCGGGAGGGGGGGGGGTATTGTACAGGCTGGAGATATCTCGTTCTCTACTCCCAACACCCCTTATAGGCTGTCATCATTATTAGATCCAGGAGTTTGCCGCGATAACATTTCTGCCCCATTTTATTTCAGTGCCTTGTCTTCTCATCTGCAGCTCCTCTCCCTGGTCAGTGATTAAGGAAGAGTGTTAGACAATTTTCTTATTTTTCTAGTTTTCGAGCCATGACATTTATTCAAACTTTAATATCGAAATTTCTTCTTTGACATGACATAGGACATATTCTTGATAAACTGCTTGACATAAATAATAATGGGATCTGGACATGTCACTTGATGTTTACGCGCGCAAGACAAACGGTGAAGTCTGCTGGAATCTATATAGTTTGATAAAAAATATATTAATTACGTTCAACACAAAATACTTCTATGTCAGTTGATTTAATCTCAGTAGGGCTCAGTAGCTTTCGCGGAAAGAATTTTGCAACACTTTGTTTCAGTGCCTTACGTGCGCACCTGCATCTCTGCTTTGTGGTCAGTGATTGGATGCCTTAACATACAACGTCTGGAGGTTAAACCCGCAAATCTCAGACGTGTTGTGTCACAGTTATCCTTGCACTGATTGGCACAGTTAAATGAATAATAATTGTGCACAAAACCACTCTGCCAATAATCATGAAGTTGAGCTGCAGGTGTGCACGAAATACGCTGAAACAAAATGGGGCAAACATCTTTTCGCGAAAACTACCGGGCCCTATATCTCAGTATCGTTGTATTTAAGTAGGAAAACACGCGAAACTACGTTCGACAATTCGCTGCCAACCATACAAGGAGAAAGGTAGCTATTGTTAATGTTGAGTTATATGCAGTAGCGGCTAGTGATTTTATTCACAGGTTACATCTTTAGTGTTCACTTTATCCCGAGTGACCTATACAGTTTTTATAAAACAATCAAAAGTATACTGAAGTTATTAGACATTTATTGTAACAGTTGTAAAAGCTTGCGTATTTACCAGGGGGAAGTATGGTAACTGTCCCGTACTGCGTTTATGTTAATTTCTTCCTAAACATGTAAGGAAGTTTTTTTTACTGTGAGGTACGTTAATTTCGCAGATATATTCAGGTTGACTGAGCCAATAAGAATTCCGCTACTGTAATATGTGATGCCTGTTATTTGTCTGCAGTCAACTCCGTTGAACAGACGAATAACACCATAGCTGTCTTTAGTAGAAGGCCGCGGCCTTAGATCTAGCAACACTGTCAGGAAGGGTCATTTTAACACTTCTTTTAGCTCTCCAGAGACAACGACTCTACGTGATTCGTTATTGTGCCATACATACCGGCGAATCAGGGGAAGCCATTGCCGTCTACTTAAGACGGCTATGATAACACCCAATCATATATGTTGCAAGAAACTGCAATGTTTTCAAAGGTATGTGGCACAATATATATTCGCAATATACCATCATTAGAGATGATGGTATTTCGCGGGAAAACTTGACTGTTTGATGGGTTTCAACGTAAGTTCATCTTGTCAATAGATTATACTGCCCTTTGTTTGTACGTATAGTTGTTACCCTATTTGACTAAGCCAATAAGAATCCCGCTATTATAACATTTTATGCCTGTTATTAGTCTGCAGACAGCTACGTTGTGTCAGACGTAAATCACCCAATCATATGTGTTGCAATTGACTACAGAGTTGTCAAGGTCATGTTGACACAAAACATTTCCGCGATATACCGTCATCTCTATCAATGACTTCTTTGCACAGACTTTCAATTTAAATTATCAATTTACATTTTAAATAAAAAAGTGAGACCTCTTAATAAAGTGAGAGGGTCCGAGTCAAATGTCTCTTTTCGTCCCCCGCCTCCTTAGACCCAGCCTAGCGCTGTTTCTGGCGTGATTGTGCTTCGGAGAGGATAAGGGGAGGCTCAGTTCCATATTTTAAGCGGTGATACTATTATTTTATTTGTGGAAATTGTGTGTTAAAGTCTAATGCTTGTTGTTATCATTTGGTTATACGAATGCGCTGGTATTTTCCCAGCTACAGCAATTTAAAAAAGCCATTTGTACCACTTTTTAGAAAACTGGCAATCATAGTTTTAATAATAATAATAATAATAAGAGCAACACTGTTGGAAGTGTCTCTTCTTTTAGTATGTAAACGCATCGGAAATAGGCTACGTTTAAGGCCCGCTACAGTGACCCACTGCGCATACGTAGCACAAAAATGCAAACGCAAGACACTCCGAGTGTGTTTTATACTCTGTTTCACATACGTTTGGGTAAATCTGACAGTAACTTATGGGCAGTAATTTTTAATATTTTGTGATTTTTTGCACAATGCGCGACGTTTTTAGCTCTAAAATGAACAAGAGGTGGCCATTTCAGTATTGGTACTGCAAACTTTGTCTTGTGCAGTGACAGAAGTAACAAAATATTACAAATTATTGCCCATAAGTTGCTGTCAAATTTATCCAAGCTTAAATGAAATGGAGTATACAAAGGGACGCAAGCAGACACGGATACGCATGCGGAAACTCGTGAGATCAGGTCAACTCCGAACTCTTACGATTCCGTGCTTGCGTGTAGCCAATAGTAATGGAGAATTTCGTCTTTCGTCACCGGTTTTTTTTTTTTGCTTACTATGCATTTACACGTTGAGTTTTCACTGTTAACAATTAAATTATCCTTCGTGCACTGTATTTACAATTATTATTTGTGATTAAAATATTACGGAACACTTTCCATGAAGTACCATTTGAAAAGTTAAACATCCGAAAAATAAATATGATTCGTAAAATAATGGCTGTAATTTATTAAGTTAAAATTATGTGGCATCTTACCACTTCTATTTCCATAGGAAACAAATACATGGCCCAGCTAAACTATTTGTAACATACTAAACTACGTATGCAAATGTAAATTTAATTTTTCACGAATGTCGGAAACTTACGTGAGAAATACTTTTTAGTTTCAAAGGTTGTAAGTCCGTACGTTTACGAATGCGTTTTCATGCATTGTAGAATAGAAATTTGTTTCACTCCATATGCTCGTTTCGCTGTCTTAAGTTACCATTTCACTGTAGAACGGGCCTAATAGTTATAAAAACATTGTATTACGCTACCGCACAGCCAGAGCGCCAGACCCATATAACTCTTAAGAGGGCTATTATACACCTGACGTAATTTTCTGCGTTTGACGCGCGGACGCAATGAAGCGATAAGGTTCAGCTTCCCACACTCGACGGTAACAGCATCGCTTCTATTCGCGGTGCGCCAAACTGGCGTGCAGTGTTTTTCTACTTTTCTGTTTTCCTACAGAACTTACAGCGGCGACCCTGCAATTTTATATGTGGAAAGTTTGTAGTTCAGTCAAATGCATGCTTCCAACGTTTAGTTTTACGAAATTTTCCAGTTACAGCCTCAAAACATGTTTCTAATAAGCATGTTGCATTTTTAAAAACGATAAGCCTATAGACCATTCGGAATATAGTGAGCACTAAAAATTTAACCTTTGGGAAATGTCACTAGCCGTTACTGCATATAATTCAACATTAACTCTAGTTACCTGACTGCTCGTATGGTTGGCAGCGACATTGAGCAATTAGTTCCTTGTATTTTCCTATTTAAATACAGCAATACGGAAACAAAATCACCCGAAATCGACATAATTATATTTTATAAATTAATTAAATATTTTTATTAAACTCTATCGATTAATACTGACTGTACAATTTATCTAACACGCGCAAACAATAAGTGACGTATCCAGAGAGGTTAGATATTTCCCGTCGTTAGCCGTTACGTGGGGAAAGATACGAATATGCTGAAAATAGGACTTTAGCAGGGCTCTCTTGAGTGCTCATTTTATCCCGAATCACCTATAGTTTTAACAGTGTGTTTTTTTTTTCGTACATACACATATTGTGAATAAGTTCATCTGTTTCGCGAAGAAAAGAATAGGCCGGGCGTGCTACAACGCCGTTCATGCGTCATTTGCATGGTCTTAGAATTACAGGTCTGGACACTAACGTATCTAACAATGCTATTGAGTTGACTCCGTTATGACTGAAAGCGCCACTAGCAATGAAGTGTTGTTTTAACATTGCAGTATAGGATTTACTACCACATCTCCTAGCAGTTCATACACGTGCTTGCTCCTTGTAGATACATTTACACAATGTTAAAACAACACCAGAGTGCCAGTGGCGCCAATAAGTGATATGAGGGTCAATTTTCAACTCCAATCTCCTTTGACACGGGCGAACTTGGCTGCTTATTGGCTGCCCGAGACTGTTGATACCAGCCCCGTGTCTGTTTGTCTTCTGCATGTTACTGCAGGTTTCCTATTGGACTGGCTGCCGGTTATCAGAGCAGCTGCCTCACGCTGATTGGTGGTAGGTGTTTCCGCCATATTGCTGGCCAGGAAAGTCATCTTGCTGGCGTGTGTGACTGAGTTCGCTGGCCTACCGGCTATTTCACTTCTGTATTCCTAATTATTCTGTGGTCAGGTGCATAAGCCTGTTAACTTGCCGTGTGAAGTGTGGTGTCTTGCGAGCGATGTCTAGCCTCTATGGTTGTTGTGGTGTGGCGTATAATGCGCCGCTACTCCCCCGCCAGTCTAAACACCTCGTCGTATGGCTTCCAGATGGGGGCGTCGTCACCGCGTCTTACCGTCTGGCGCGCCGTGTTTTCCAGGTCGACGGCGTGTGTAGTCTAGACTTCCCGACCTGGTTTACTGCTTCGACGCCGGACGGCGACGCGTGTGTGTGTGTGTGTGTGAACCCGGACTCATTGTAGTGGCCGCCGGGTGACCCCATCGACTTTACACGCGCAAATAAGGCTCTTATAGGTAGGGACCCCTGTTTTTCGCGAAAAGAATTTTGCCCCACTTTGTTTCAGCTCCTTACGTACACATCTGCAGTTCTGCTTCGTGGTCAGTGATTGGATACTTTAACTCTCACGAGCCTTGCGATTCTAGCGGCAAATCAGAGACGTGTGGTGTTGCAGGAACGTTATTGTAATAGGCTTAGTCAAATTGTGTATGGTTCTTAACATAGACAAGCTGCCAATAACCGTGAAGTAGAACTACAGATGTGCACGTACGGCACTGAAACAAACTGGTGCAAAATTCTTTTCGCGAAAAATAGGAGTCCCTACTTACACGTAGAGACCTGAAAAATTCGCGTTTTCTTTCAGGCACAGGCTAGAATTTCTGCAACTGTAAGTTAGTGCTACTTCCACAATTGGCCGTTGACTTATTTGACATCGCCTTAAGGACGCGGCTACCACAATTTTCATCACCATTATTTTATTTTTTATTTGTACCAAATATTTTTTTTCTTATTTTAGACACAAAATGTGACTAAATTTGGCTCTCATGAAATTTTTTTATCTCTCATAGTTTTCGCGTAATGGCTTGTTAAAGTCATATTTTGCATGTTTCCGTTTTAACGACTACACTAAAACCAACTGATATACCAAACTCAAAAAAATCACAGTGGATAAATACATCGCAGACTACAATGACATGCTCATAAAATTATAGACTAAAAATTATTGAATTTTTAAATTTGTATTTTCAGTTTCAACATTTTTTTTAAATATTCAAATAACTTTTATTCTGTAATTTTATGAGCATGTCACTGTAGCCTGCAATGCCTTTATCCATTGTGATTTTTTTGAGTTTGGTATATTAGTTGGTTTTAGTGTAGTCATTAAAACGGAAACACGCAAAATATGAATTTAACAAGCCATTACGCGAAAACTATGAGAGATAAAAAAATTTCAAAAGAGCCAAATTTTGTCACATTTTATGTCTAAAATAAGAAAAAAATGTCTGGTACAAATAAAAAATAAAAAAATGGTGATGAAAATTGCGGTAGGCCGCGCCTTTAAAGCCGCTGAGCCAATAATATCAATGTAACTATATGCGGGCCCGTTTCACTGTATCAGCGAGCAGCTAATTAACAGCTGTTGTCTATCTGAGTACACGGATATTCTTGGACGCTAGCCTATATGTCAGTGAATCCGCTAATTTTTCCGGTCTCTACTTATAGGTCGTTCGGGATACAGTAAGCACTAAAAATTTAACCTTTGAAAGATATCACTAGCCGTTACTGCATATAATTTAACATTAACTATAGTCCCCTTACTGCTTGTATGGTTGGTATCGAAATTACGCAACATAGTTCCGTATGTTTCCTATTTAAATACAACAATACTGAAGCAAAATCGACTGAAATCAAAATAACTGTGTTTTATATCAATAATAAACTTTTTTGAATTGAACTGTATCGATTGATACGGACTACACGATTTTTTGTACACGCGCATACATCAAGTGATGTGTCCAGTGAGGTTAGACATGTCCCGTCGTTGGCCGTTACGAGCGGAAAGGTACGAATTGTCTGAAAATAGAACTTTAGCAGGGTTGCTGTTTTGAGTGCTCACTTTATCTCGAACCACCTTACCAAGGTAGGCTGCACTTGTGTGTGTGTGTGTGTGTGTGTGTGTGTGTGTGTGTGCGTGCGGCACAAAATCGATGGAGCCTTAAGATTGCTGCCGGCCGGTGTATGTAAGACAATCAGTGCGTTTATACGAAAATTTCAATCCGGGCTGAACTTGTAGTGGACTGCATGAGGAATCCAAATTGAAAGGTTACAGCAAAAAAAAAAAAAAAAAAAAAAAACGCCCGGACTGGATTGAAGCAGCAGTGGAGTGACTCACTCCAGTATAATCGGCGAGGCGGGCTAGAGTGTAAAATCAGGATTGAAACGTTTACTTCGAACACCCATCGGACTGAACTGAACGAAGGCGAAGCGGTCACCATGTTGAATTGTTTCTTTGGTTATGTGAGAGGTTAGGATCGCGCTGAGCTAGCAAAATAAATCTATTTAAGAGTGCGTGGTAGATAAATAAACGCTGACAAAAACAAGTGATTTCTACTCTTTTTACGAAGTCAATATGGTTAAAATACTCAATGGCAATCCTAGATAATGGTATTTGCCAACTTTATGAGTAAATATGTATCCAGAATTACGCATTCGTTACGCGAGATCTCTTGCGCCGCAGATAATTGCACGAGGTTCCGACGTCAGAGATTGGGCCTCGGAAGTTCGTAACACTGGAAACAATGTTGTCTAAAACGTTGGCAAAAACTATTGTCTAGGATTGCTATCATTTACCTTTCGCAAACCTACAGTTATAGTAAGATTAATGCTTTTAGCGTTGAATTATGTACCACGCCCTCTTAATATTATCAACACAATTGGAAGTGCAAAATAAATATTCTGATGAATAAATGCAAACAATATATAAAACTAATTTTCGCCTCTTGGATTCTTGACAGTCAGTTGTTCTGCAGTTAAGTATAAAAAAATATGCCTCTACGCCATGTTTCAATCCGGGTTCACTCCGTGTTTGCATGCCAATATGGATAGAATATTTTGCTATAAACGCATTTCAATCCACTTTCACTTTAGGTTTGCCTCGTGTTGAAGACCGTCGAAATTCTGTGTAGTCCGAAATTTCACTGTAAACGTACTAAATATTACCTCTATTCCAAAATCACGCAACTAGCTCGCAGTACTTTACTAGTGTTCATTTTCCTTGTTGACTCTGAGTGGTGACCATATCATTTCATTTATGAATCAATGAGCAAAAAATAAGGCCGTAATTAAATATCACTGATCTGATATTTGTTCCGGAGAAGTGTAGGTGCAGAACAAGTAAAACGGGCCTTCGCTTGCGCCTTTAGTCATTTTTGGAGCTGAATACAGCCCCTAATTTTTTAACTGCGCATGCGCGAACAAAAAAAAAAAAAGTACTGGAATTTGATAGGTAGAACGCACGATTTTTCGCGAAAAGAATTCTGTAACAGTTTGTTTCAATGCCTTATGCGTAGAGCCACGATTTTATGGCGAAAATATATGTGCAACATTTGGTTTCAACGCATCATGTGCACATGTGCAGCTCTGCTACATTGTTTGTGATTGGATGATTTTAACCTCACTTACCTTGGCAAATTACAGACGTACGGAGTCACAATAATCTTATTCTGATTGGTGCATTCAAATGAGAAACGTGTCTGAGCAACAACACGCTGCCAATAACCTTGAAGCAGAGTTGTCTTTGTGCACGAGAGACTATGAAACGAAGTGGGGCAAAAATTTTTTCGCGACAAAATCGTGGCCTTACTTATGCGCACATACACATCCATTCTTCATGGTCAGTGATTGGCTGTTTACAACTCACAACGTCTAGGGTTCTACCAGCAAATCACAGACGTGTGGTGTCGCAGTAACCTTGTTCCTGTTGGCACAGTCAAATGAGCCACGCCTGTGCAATAATGCGTTCTGCCAGTAACCATGAAGCATAGCTTCATATGTGCACATAAGTAGATAGGGTGAAATTTCGCGAATTCAATGACCTGCATGCTAGACTCAAATATCCTATGAAAACTCAAGTCCCGACCATTAGGGCTATGAAATTTTCGCGAAAAGAAATTTGCCCCAGTTTGTTTCAGCGCCGTATGTACGCGTCTGCAATTCTGCTTATTAGTCAGTGATTGGAAGTTTAGACTCTCGCGTGTCGGGATTCTACCCTCAAATCAGAGACGTGTGGTGTTTCAGTATCCTTACTGTGATTGGCCAAGTCAGATGAGAGCCGTCACTTCATAAAGACTCGCTGCCAATGACCATGAAGCAAAGCTGCGTTTGTGTACATAAGTCATTAAAACAATCTGGGGCAAAATTATTTTCGCGAAATGTTCATGGCCCTACCGACCATTTGTCCACTAGCTGCTACTCAGTGGAACAGCAGACAAAGAACGAATATATGGGTAGAGCCACGATTTTGTCGCGAAAAGATTTTTGCCCCACTTTGTTTCAGTGTCTCCTGTGCACATCAGCAGTTCTGCTTCATGATTATTTGTAGCGTGTCTTTGTTCAGACACATCTCTCATTTGACTGCACCAATCATAATACGATTATTGTGACTCCGTACGTCTGTAATTTGCCAAGGCAAGCGAGAGTAAAATCATCCAATCACAGACGATGTAGCATATCTGCAGATTTGCACATGACGCATCGAAACCAAATGTTGCAAGATCTTTTCGCCATAAAATCGTGGCTCTATATATGGGGCATGAGTATGCATAGGATATTTGTTTCTAACATGCAGGTCATTGAATTCGCGAAATTTCACCATCTCTACACATAAGTCATTGAAACAAAGTGTTGCAGATTTATTTTCGCCAAAAACCGTGGGCTGTATAAATAGGCGATAGGAGATAATTTACAGCCATTTCGAACCCTTATTTCGCCCATCACGTTACGTCTTACTCTTCTGAATGTGCGTTTTTAATTCCTCTACAGCACAATTAGTAGGGCCCGGTAGTTTTCGTGAAAAGATTTTTGCCCCACTTTGTTTCAGTGTCTTACGTGTACACCTGCACCTCAACTTCATGATTATTGGCAAAGTGTTTTTGTGCAGAGTCATTATTGATTTGACTATGCCAATCAGTACGTGGTTAACTGTGACACAACACATCTGTGATTTGCGGGTTTAACCTCCACACGCTGGGTGTTACGGCATCCAATCACTGACCACAAAGCAGAGATGCAGGTGCGCACGTAAGACACTGAAACAAAGTGGTGCAAAAATCTTTTCGCGAAAACTACCGGGCCCTAACAATTAGATGCAACGCAGATGCAAATTTTGTGTTCCACCCATAAAAAAAAACTATATTTAGTCGGCCCCCAGGGTCCCTACTTAATTGACACCTCCTGAAATGTGCTGAACCTGTAATAAAAATAGTAAATTCATATGCAATCATGAGTACAGATGATGGTATATCGCGAAAATGTTTTGTGCTAACGTACCCTTGAAAACACTGCAGTTTTTTGTAACTTAATATGTTATGTTAATATATATATATATATAAAACATATTATATGATTCGGTTTTATACTTCTGACAGAACGTAGCTGCTTGGAGTCCAATAACAGGCATCAAATATTACAATCACGGGATTATCATTGGCTCTAATCGCTAGAGCCACGATTTTATGGCGAAAAGATTTTTGCAACATTTGGCTTCGATGCGTCATGTGCACACCTACAGCTCTGCTACATCCTCTGTGGTTGGATGATTTTACTCTCACTGGCCTTGGAAAATTATAGACGTACAGACTCACAATAATCTTATTCTGATTGGTACAGTCAAATGAGAAACGTGTCTGAACAAAGACACGCTGCCAATTACCTTGAAACAGAACTGCCGATGTGCACGAGACACGCTGAAGCAAAAAGGGGCAAAAATCTTTTCGCGGCAAAATCGTGGCCCTACTAATCGCATTTCTAAAGTTTTGCGTATTTACCGGTATTGTTATTAAAATATATCCATAATATTTACTGCTCTATAATCCATAGTTTTACTATTTTTCCGTGCAAGTATCCGCAAACTTACGGACATATTACGTATGATTCCGTAATGTATATTTAATACAGAAATTTCCGTATTTTATTTTTACGGACACTGTTTCCGTTTGTTAACAATACATTTCCGTTAAAATTGATAACGGTGTACAGTAGATTATTTCAAGTGGTACCAAATGCCAGTGGAATTTTCTAGTATGTTACTAAGGAGTATTAAACAACATATGCTAAAAACTGTCACAAACATAAGGTAACACTATTAAACTAATTTTCGTTGTTTTACGGAGAAGTGCTGGTAAAAAATTCTCCAGAAGTGTCCGTTAATTTACGGACGGCAACTAGCTTCACTTATGAAAACTCGCTTATTTATGCGACGTCTTTAGGATGCAGGCACAATAATGCGTACGGTTATTTTTTAGTTTCCTTTCGCAGTTTTCCAAATGTTTAATTAACGAAACAAAATTATGTATAACCGAGCTAAAAAAAATAATGTTTCCTTTAATTAAACATACATTTCCGTAAAATTGACCGTAAATTCACGGAAAAATTTAACAGTGTACTTCAGTGAACATATATATTTTTTGACGCTAGCGTACATGTCAGTGAACACGCTAGTTATTTGCAAAATAGTAGCCGAAGTTGTGAAACATCAGCCAGCTAGTTAAAAACAACAATGTTACGCTTGTGGTTTTGTGGTTAGGACGACGGATTAGTAGAGCTGGTAATTTTTTATGAAAATAATTATGCAACATTTTGTTTCAATGCCTCATATGCACATCTTCAGCTCTGCTTCGTGGTCAGTGATTGGCTGTTTTTAACTCCCAAAGTATTGGGGATCTACCCGCAAATTACAGATGTGTGGTGCAGTGGACATACGGTCGAGGCTTCAGTACACGTAGGACAGTGGATTCTAATATGCAGGTCATTGATCTTACAACATAGTCCTTTCTTTACATACACATTAAGTGTAAACTATAGGTTTTGTTTACAATGTAGCCTGCAGAAGTATTATGGTAACATTCCCCGTCACAGCAATGTCAAAACTTCACCCTCTGGCGGTGACGCTGTCGGTTATCTCAGGAACCACGCATGTCATTAAACTTGGCAACGTTGGTGGATATGCTAGCGTCCAGACCTGTACTCCGTGGTAGTCAGTTATTACAAACAATTCTTCGGCCTGTTATAGACCGCAAACAACGATGGAGATAAGACCCGGAACTAAAAATGCTTCGTGTCGGCGACCTACGAGGAACAGTGGACAAGAGGACAAAGTGTAAAGCGAGCATGTACAAGGCAAACGTACGATGGCAGACATGCACACAGACGGTTAATAAAGACCCGGAAAAATTATTAGGGACCTGCGAATTTCGCTTTATTATCTGACAGCAGATTGGACTTCAATTTACTGCATGCTTCCCTGCTTAGGAAGAAAACAGCAACTACAGCAACAGCACAATTGAGAAAAAATAAGTTAATGATATGTATCGATTCCATCCATTTATCAATTCCGAATAGGTTTGCAAATATGTTGTTATAGTGCAAACATGTTCTTAAAATACATTTCTGCAAAAAAACCACTGAAACTTTCCTTATTTACTTAAAACAACTTAAAACGAATGTTTTTTTTTTAAAACAAGGTCTGTTCCCATTATTGAATAAATAAATATAAATTAACTCAAAGTTACTGCATGGTTTATAGTTAGATATGGTGGTTTATCGCGGGAAAACATGACTTTTTGCTGGATTCCAACACACGTTCAGCTTACCAGAAGATTACTGGCTTTAGCTTGTACTTGGAGCAGTTACCCTATTTGACTGAGCGAATAAGAATCCACATATTGTAATGTTTGATGACTTTATTGGTCTGCTGACAGCTACGTTGTGTTAGAAGTACATCACCGAATCATACTGTTATGATTACCCAACTCGACAGCGCCTCGGTAACAGAAGAATGCGGCCTGGGGAGTTTTGTAAACACAAAACTATAAACGACCGGCGGAGCAACACAACACTGAGCTGCTTGAAATTCCATTTCGTCGGGGAAATAATCGGGACTGTTTTGGCATGGGGAAATCGCAATTGCAGCAGGGATGGCTCCACTCTTAACGTCATAAGGGGCCAATCAAAAGGCTGGAAAAAGGTGACAAGAGGTGGGGGCGTGAAGAGTGGTGGAAGGCTACCGACGAGAGGCACGAGAGGCACGAGGAGTCTCTCTGGAGCGGCGACGGAACCAAGAGGTCCTGGTTCGATATCAGCGGTGACCCAGCCACGTGGACTTCTCCTACTTACGACCACAGCAGCCGGCATACTGGTGAGCATTAAGCTGCTTATTAGGGAAGTAGAGCAAGCCTGACCCTTGGCCCTTCTGTCTATTCCTTCCTTCCAATATTCCTTTATACCGGATCTATGTATTAGTCTTCCTAGTAGTTATTAAAGAGTGTTACCTCCTACTTGATATATTTGCTTACCCTTACCTTCTTGTCTAATTATATTTTCTTGGTACTCGAGCCATAAGCGAGAGGCCATAAAATATAAATTAGGACAATATATATTGCAAGAAACTACAGTGTTTTCAAGGGTATGTTGGTACAAAACATTTTCGCGATATGCCATCATCTCTATTTATAGTATTGCCTAGAATACCACCATCTCATTACAAATAAAGAAAGCAGTATCATTGCAGTTACTGCTTTGTATATGAAGAATGTGCCTTCTGCCATTAGGCTACTTGGAAAATCTACAAAGCCAGTAAGTGTTTTCTCCCTATAACTCCTACGTACAATTTAATTTACTGCCTATTTTGGTGTGTATACGATGCAGAATTTAAAGACGAATCCAACGGTACCAAGAACTTTATTTTTATTTGTTCTGTAGTTCCTGCCTTCTTCCTAAGCATCTGACTTGCTGTTGGCCGGCAGGTTGTGTGACACGCCCTGCA
Source organism: Medauroidea extradentata (assembly GCA_003012365.1). Classification (NCBI taxonomy): domain Eukaryota; kingdom Metazoa; phylum Arthropoda; class Insecta; order Phasmatodea; family Phasmatidae; genus Medauroidea; species Medauroidea extradentata. The sequence continues at coordinate 86,089 of PNEQ01112924.1, forward strand.
GGGCTTTTCCAACCAATGATGTAATAGCAACTGTTAACTGCTTACTTTCACTAGGGCCATGAACTTTTCGCGTAAAGAATTTTGCCCAACTTTGTTTTATTGTCTTTCGTACACATCTGCAGGCATGCATCATGGTTACTGGCAGTTGGTATTTGTGAAGTTCCGTCTCTTATTTGACTGTGACAATCATAATAACGTTACAGCAACACCACACGTCTGTAATTTGCAGGTAAAACCTCAAGACTCACAAGGGGCTGCGGTGGTCGAGGGGTCAGACCTCTCGCCTCCCACCAAGGCGATCCGGGTTCGATCCCTGGCGGGTTCGGTTCCCGGATTTTCGCATGTGGGAATCGTCCGCTGGTCGGCGGGTTTTCTCGGGGAACTCCCGTTTCCCCCGTCATTCATTCCGGCACAGCTCCATTCTCACCTCATATCACCCCTCACCAGCGCTAAGTGCTGACCAAAATATCTTCGCTCACTCAAGACACGTGTGAGTTAATACGTTCAATCTCTGTTTATGAAGCAGAACCACAGATGTGAACGTAAGGCAATGAAACAAACTGGGGAAAAATTATTTTCGCGAAAAATTCGTGGCCCTAACTATCACACACAAGACACGACGAACCGGAGCCAATAACATTACGGAGGTGTATAGGCTCGTGAATTCTAGCCTGTCGCCTGATAATAAGGCGAAATTTGCATGTCTATGATAATATGTGATTCTATTGGCCACTAGCCTCCAAGTGATGCCAGCCGGAAGGGGGTTGGTCGCACTATCGTGGAACTAATCATTATTGGACAGATGCATTCTTCCTGGTATAGCATGACATTTTTGGCCAATGGGGGAAGTCGAATGAGTGTAAAGCCATTTGGAGTCTAGTCTGGTGTAAAAAAAAAAAAACGAATTTTGCATATGTCTAGAAAATATCCGACTTTTGGGTACGAGTTCGACTTCAAACAATTGTTATCATATTGCACGGTTTCGTGACAAGCGACCATTGTTAATTTGATAAAATACCTAGTCTAGTAATGCGTCATTTTAAAAATATAACTACTGTATACTAGTTTTAACTTAAAATCTTGCTTACCGTGGCATTCATTCAACTTTTGTTTTTTTACTTCTGGCTGTTTCGGCTTTGAAGTTTATTAAAACAAGATGTTCGGACGACATAACTTGTTTCCAAGATAAATTCCGTCATACAATTTTAACGGAAACACAAATATTTTAAGTGGTAACCTAACGAAAGTTAATTTAAGTAAGCTTAAAGTTTGTTATAATTTAAATTTAAAATTCCATATATTTTACTATTGTTTCATGAGTACTGTAACCACAAAAAAAAAAAATGCTCTATGTTTAGAGACGGTGGAAAACCACAAGAATATTTCGTGCCACCGTAGTTTGCAAAACAATGTAGCCTTCGCCATATATGACTGGAGTATGTTTATGTAAATTAAAGACAAGTCAAACATATTCAGTAGCGGCGTATCAGAGCTGTTATTGGTCCAGTCAGATGGGGCACGACAATAACAAAATAACGGCAGATATGGATAAGTTATATTGAAGCCAAGTAAAACAGTCAAGTTCTCCCGTGAAGTAGGGAACAATTTTCGTCTCTTGAACACTCTTTTTTAAAATTTCGTTCACGCAGGAGATCGGCTGGAATTGTTTTTTTTTTTTTTTAAACTGTGGAAAATCTAAATATAGTCTGTAGCTCGACTTCTTTCCTAGCTGTTATCCTTATGTACAAGCATTTGCGAAAGCTCTTCTTTCCTAGCCTCCATGGAAGCAGCTGTGGAAGGTTCTATGGAATAAACCTGTGTCACGATACCATGAGTGATAGATACCCCCTTTCCTGCCAGATAACCAAGATTGTTCACGCAAACAAACTGCGTCCCCATCGAAACAAGTTTCGTTTTCACTACAGCTTCTGTAATATCGGATAACGCGCGAAGTCTTGTTGTTTTGTTGTGGTATTTCACACTTTTTGTATTAAATCAACATGGATGTTTTTGATGTTTATCGTATAACGCAATTATAGCTTCGGCCGACCATATTGTGAAATTTCAAATTCGGAAACGAAAATGGACAATGGAGGCCTAGTTCACATCCTGCAACATGACGCCGACAAATGACAACCACAACCCTCTGATTGGCTAAAATTTCCAACATGTAGCACTCCTTCCACAGAAAATAGCACCGGACCAAAAATGAAATCCTCAAGGCGCTCTGCCATACCTTCCACAGAACTCTCCACAGCACCTGCCATAGCAGCTTCCATGGAAGAAACTTCCATCGTGTCATGTGATGTGTGTCGCCGGCTCTTATAACCTCGCTGTCAACGGTACTATGGTTTATTCCTCTACATATTAAGAATATAATTGCATTTCTTACAGACTAGTTTGGTAAGGGACTATTTCAGCCCTATGTGAATTTCAGCTGGCAAGGGGGCTAAAAAATGAGAGATGGCAATTTAACGTTAACTAGGCTAGATTAATAGAATTTTCTTACTTACAACATTGCGAGCTAATGTAGAACCAACACATTGCAGGAATAGTTCGAATATCACAAAATGACTCGATTTAAGTATTTACTAAACGATAAAATCATTATAGCTTTAATTTTATTTTCAAGACAATACAAATAATTTTTACTGTCACGAATGTTTGGAAATCTGAAACATGGTCTCTTTACTGATACGAGCGCAGCTTTTGGCAGAAATTGTTCCTTGCCAATTACTTTGAGCTTCCTATTAAGTCATAGAATTAACCTTAACGAGACGTAAAATTGTAGTAATTTTTTAAAATCTAAAAAAAAAAAAAAATTTCACGTCACTGAACATTGTCGTAATCAGGCACCCGTAGCAATGCTTGAGTATCCGAACCCTCGAAAGTAGGATACGGAAACGAATCCTTAACCGAAGAATGTCGAAGTTTCCTTCCTCCGTCGGCCAACTTATAAAAAAATAGTTTTGTTTAGTATGTTGGAAGTTAAATACGACTACGAAAACAATTTTTGAACATATAAGAATAGGTAATAATAAAATGAATTGTGCTAAGTTGCGTGTTGTGATGTTGATATTAGGAAGAGGTGAATTGTAGCCTACTTCGTGTGTCTTCGGCGAAAGTACGGTTCCCAACATTTAACACGAGAGTTAGCATTGTCTTATTACATGATCCCCGTGTGAATCAGTAGTGTGACTAACAGGGTGAACTCTCCAAGAGATCCAGATAAGATCCGGATCTCTCCAGACACAATCTCCAGCCGTCCCTCCCCCTCCCCCTCCCCCACGCCGGGAGGCTGCTATGGCGCAAGGTCGCGGCCGGGTATGGTCCACGTGTGCGTGTGCACGAGGGAGGTCAACGGCCAAGTTGGTCACGGCACGTCGCAATCCGCCACACGCACACGGGGCCGGGGCAAGTAACTTCGTCCGGTGTCCTAGTTCTCCCCCCTCCCCCAACAACCGCCAACTGCCCTAGGGCTTGTGAAACAACCTGCCCCCCCCCCTCCTTTCCCCTCCGCCAACTGTACCGTGGTCCAGCAACCGCGTTCCCACCCGGGACGTTGCACGTGTCTGTCAGCGGTGACGGCGCCTCTTGATGACGGCCGATTGGGGTTTTGTTTTTTGGGTCGAGGGGTTGTACGACCTGCAGCAGGCGGAGGTGGGTACTTGGCTCATCTCCACACACCCCTCCCTTCCCCCTGCCAATCTCTTGGATTCCACACCAAATTACTCTTGTCAGCCGTCCCGGTCGAGGAACCTGTCTGTCTCGCCGTGGCTAATGAAAGGGTAGCGGCTCGGTAATTTCCCGACAGACAGCGAGAACTGTTAATTTCAACAACACTGTTGGTAATACGGTTTGCCCCCCGGGGGCATCGTATTTCCATGTTCGTTCTTTTTATTGTACATACATAGTTTCGTAGTTTTACTACTTCTGCTTTGCTTGTAAATAAACGTAAACAAAACTGTTACGTGAAATAAAGAATTGTAAAGTACCATCGACAGTTCTTTAATTCTGTACAGTCAGACTCCACGGAAGTAATTCCATTCTTTTATTTTCCCCCGTCCCAATTTGCGAATTTTTTTGGTTCTCTGCTCTCATCAAAGTGCCGACGTCTATTTATAACCGGCCGATGGTCGTTGGCCAGATGTTGAGTACAGAAAGATAATTGTTTCAAAAATTCCGAACGAGATACGTGATAAGCGTTGATTTTTGGTGTTACCGTTTTGCTCTATCGACAGAACGAGATGGCGCAACGGTAACACGCTGGAGTCGCATTCGCGAGGACCCGGGTTGGATCCCCGGCCATCCGGATTTCGATTTTCCGTGGTCTCCCGAAATCGCTCAAGGTGAATGCTGTGATGGTCCCTTAACAAAGGCCATGGCCGACTCCTCTCCCAGCTCCTGTCATAGTACCAAGTTGTGTGTCATAGTCTCTAATGACCTTGCTGTTGACGAGACGTAAATACTACTTACATTTTACTCTATCGAATCTAGAACTTCACCCGGGTTTTTATTTCTGCATCCATAGGTCCTAATCGAAATTTTAGCTGTAATTTAGGTTTAGAATGGGGCACTGTGCTTAACATAAGATGCTTTGCAAGAATTGTAATTTGTTCATGTACCAGTACTGAATATAACATTTTACCATAATCCGTTTATCTTCTCTGATGGCAGAGCGCGGTTATAAAATGTTCAAACAACAATATCCATGTGAAATATCCTAAGTTAAAGGCGTTCAGGTGGCAAAAATTATTAATGTTATATTTGCATGGCATAGCGATCGCTTTATAGACGTAACTTATGACTACATTTACCACTTGTAAAACATTTTTTTTACTCTCATGGTTTCCCATAATGGCATGTCAAAGTCAAATTTTGCTAGTTACTGGAGCATGGTAGTAATAAATACCAAGTGTTTAACTCGAATAAAAATATTTACGCTGAAATTATATATTATGTGTAATATGCTATATTATCTAAAACCACACAATAATATTCCATCTGAAATGATGGCAATTACTTCATTTATGGCAATTTTTAAAAAAATTACGAAATGACTATTGTGTGTTTTAAAATATTGTATAATATGGCCCATAATATCTCATTTCAGCGTAAATTATTTCATTCGAGTAAGACACTTAGCTTTTGTAATTATTATGTCGCCGTAATTTGCGAATTATGACTTTGACATGCAGCTATGGAAAAACTGTGAGAGGTAAAAAATTTTTACAAGTGGTAAATGTAGTCACAAGTAACGTCTATGAAACGATCACTATGTCGTGTAAATATAAAAAAATCCATTTTTGCCACGTTGACACCCTTAAGTGTCTCACATAACCCCCAATGATAATTTTTATGTTAGGGATTATGTTGTAAACATACCCTGTTTTGTGATACTGAGGTTTCGAATGCCCGTATCAACAAATGTTAAAAGTAATAACTGTAGTAATAATTTATTTAAAATATTGGGTACTTACTGCAGTCTTACTTCCTGCATGTAAAGTCACTTTATCCTAAGCAAATAAAGTTTTTAGCACACAACACTATTATGGTTGAAATATTATTGATCACGGGTAGGGCTGTAAACTTTTCGCGAAAAGAATTCTGCCCCACTTTGTTTCAGTGTCTTATGTACACATCTGCAGTTGTGCTTCGTAGTCAGTGATGGGATGTTTTAACTCTCACGAGTCTTGAGATTTTATCCACAAATCACCAGGAGAGTCGCGTGGAGTGTTCCAAGGTGTGCGGTGCCCAGCAATGACTATACGCAACACTGAGTTGTCTGAGGAACCATTTGACTTGTGTGGTCAGGAACACTCCACAGCCAGTAGTGTACAAGAGGCAAGGTAGGAATTATCATATAATATACACACCTTGGTCTCTGCAACAACACAACTGACTGACAAGTCTAGGCTGCTGCCAGATGAATCCACGAAATTGACGTACCTCTAATTATATTATCATATTACTCGTCTTAGCATCCCCTACAAGGTAACAGGCAGTTTTAAACGGCATTCATTATATATATATATATATATATATATATATATATATATATATATATATATATATATATATATATATATATATATATATATATATATATATATAATAGTATAATATACTGTTTCACGTAACTTCAGTAAATTTAGCGTGTTACAAGCAACACCAGTCCATAGTTTAGTTCTAAATGATTCCTGAGATGTCTAGTCCACTGTGTGTACAACCAGTTTTGTCT
>PNEQ01112934.1:0-11418 GCA_003012365.1 Medauroidea extradentata
AAAGACTTTTGGAATTTTTTTTAGTAAACTTGTTTCTATTTTTTTCACTGAATTGTAATGAAAAACATCAACTTTAATGATTCCTTTCATAATTAGTTAGTACCTGTAGGTTTTTTTGTGAAATGGTATGAATCCATTGCCAGAAGAATATATGTTTTTTTTGTATGGCATATTTGATATGATAAAGCAAAAAAAAAAAAAAAACAATTTCCCTCGTAAATGAGATGTCACCAAAGTAGGCCTATATCACCAAATTAGGAATGTATGTGAAGATTTTTAATAAGTCATATTCCTCCACGTAACTTTAACAGTGAATTTAATTTGCTATCGTACTGGGGCACTGCGAAGGTGTACATAATCCTTATTAAATTGGCAGAAAAAATAGCGTTTGACCGTTTAGATTACAAAATCAGAAAATGTTGCCAATTCATGCCACTTTACCCTGTAGTAATATAATCATAAAGTAAGGAAGAGCTACGTTGCACCTGCAAAGAGAGGTTGAATTTGTGTCGTTTGGTGAATAAAAAGCGGCCCAACGCTATGTATGTTTAAAGTTCGTAATGTTATACTGTGTTATCAGTTTTCTATGAAAAGGTACTAAAATAAACCACATTATCCCATTAAAGTACCAACTAATCCCGCACATTCTACCATGCAGTAACACAAAATCTTACATTTACGATATTTGTTTATAAGTTTAAATTTTTTATGTAAAGTTACGGAAGCCTACATGAATTATGCTTAAAACGAGTTATATGTGACTTATCTGCTATTACTTTTGGTGTCTAAAATATAGCCATCATATTTCGTTCATCAAGAATAAATTTATGGCTTCTCTTTGAATTTTAGGAACTTACATAAAATGAATGAATACGTAACCAAGAAAACCTAAGCACTAAATGTACAATATATGCTAATTAATTTGTTTGGTGATCTTGAACCACAATATTATTCTACATACAATGCCTGGGTTCACCTACTGTACCAATACTACATTTTATAAGTAATTTTCATTTTTTTTGTGACTTGGTGGTAGGTCTTCTAAACGTTATAATTTGGTTTCAAGGGAATAACGTAAAAAATGATATTATAGCGTGACTGATGTATATTGTAAAAAAAATAAAGTTCCGCGATAACATTTCAAATAGAGTAAAATGTTACATTATATTAATTTTAAAGCACACTATTACATAGCTCTAACACGAAGAGTAGGTTGCCGTGGTCTCTGGTGGACAGTGGAGGAAGCAGGAGCCTGAGAAGCTCAGTTAGTTCAGCCAAGCACATATAGGAGTGCCAGTTGTTGAAACACGGGCTACGGTGGCGATCTCACTGGCGTAGAACTGTAACCTTGGCTGGTGTATTTTTTAGAATTATACATGTTCAATGATTTCGCTAGGCAGGTAGAACGAAGGACACTTTTCTTCCATCAGAGACGATCCTAAAACGATTTTGATATATTAATTTATCCTAAAGTCGTTTATCCTAAAATCATTTGTCCTAAAATCGTTTGTCCTAAAATCGTTTGTCCTAAAATCATTTGTCCTTTAATCATTTGTCCTAAAATCATTTGTCCTAAAATCGTTTGTCCTAAAATCGTTTGTCCTAATTTCGTTTGTCCTAAAATCATTTGTCCTAAAAGGTGTTTGTCCTAAAGTTGTTTGTCGTAAAGTTGTTTGTCCTAATTTCGTTTGTCCTAAAATTACATTTCATTTTTTAAATTCATTTGTCCTAAAATCGTTTGTCCTAATTTCGTTTATCCTAAAATTGTTTGTCCTAAACTAAATTTGTCCTAAAATCGTTTTTCCTAAAGTCATTTGTCCTAAAATCGTTTGTCCTAAAGTCATTTATCCTAATTTCGTTTGTCCTAATGTTGTTTGTCCTAAAATCGTTTATCCTAAACAGCATTTGTCCTAAAATCGTTTGTCCTAAAATCATTTGTCCTAAAATTAGGATAAACGATTTTAGGACAAACGACGTGTACCCGATAGGGCCTATCTTCGAAATATCAGTGTTTTTATCATAGTCATGCGACTCACAAAACTTACTAAATGGAAATGATTTATCAACAAAATTTGTAAGTAATAAGTAAACATGGGTAGGCCTAATCGCCCAAATCAGCTTTAAATAATTTTGTTAATTAACACATGATTAAACAAGCACACTTTAATGATCGGGAAATACATAGGCACAGATCTTCTGGCATTTTTTTGGTAATATGTAGGCCTACATTTTTGAGGCTGACTGGCACAAAATCTCACGCGAACTTGATATTAAATGGTACCGCTTACTTGCTATAAAAAATTAAACACGGACTTTTTCGACAATAAGAGCAAAAATAACTTATTGAATCGGCGAATTAAAAAAAAAATGTTTACATTTAGGCCTACAACAAGAATCGTATGTGTTTACCCACAAATTCTGTTAAAATAAAAGGTAGGCAACATTATTTTTTTTTCTGTAACACTTTTCTTTAGACGGATTACCTGCTTCTTATTTAACGACTGTTTTTGTAGACATACCACAATGTTGCAAGGTTGAACGTTTTTCCACTTTCCAGTTCCCGTCTTCCGAAACGTGTCTTAAAATATCCCGTTGTTGTTGGCGATTACAGGCCGGGTATTTCTATCCCTGCGTTGCAATATATTAAATGTACACACAGAATATTAAAATAACACCTTAAACGAAAAGAATTACAAACACGAGAAGCTCACGCAATGGCCATCCTTTGCTTTGGTTGTCGAACATCGTAATATCCCATTGCGATTACAGGCTGGGGTTTTTAATCCCTGCATTAATGAAATATATGCGCAGAATATTAAAATAACACATTAAAAGAAAAGAATCACAAACACACACGAACACACAAGAAGTTCACACAATGGCCGTCCTTTGTTTTGGTTGCCGGTACAGTCTGTTGATAATGATGCAGTTGTTTGTAAAATAGTTATAGAAAAGACGCAGTTTGAATAGAATAACATAGTTAACTGATTAATGCTGGATACAGAACCGTGTTATTATAATGCTTATGTTATATTATGCTTAATGCTTATATTATAATGCTGATGTTATTAAAATATTTACTAATTTTTCACGTCTAATTCACACTATTTTCAGTGTCGTCGATGAAAGTCAATAGATTTGTTTATCAGGGCTGCCACTACTGCCTCATCAGTTCATACGATCACGTCCTGTTATTTTAGATGGTATGTTATTCGGCCACATGTTTGGCACGTGTTACAAATATTGGTATCATCGGCTGTCAAAATACGGAATTCTTACATGGGATATACTGTATGTATCACCATAAACTGTGTTGTAAGAAAACCCAATTTTCATTTCCATATGCTTACATTTTCTACGTACTGTGCTGTTCAGAATAAATGAGCGCACTCGTGGAGCCAATCATAATTTTTAGTCCCGTTCGGGTATGCTCTGCATGTTCTGCTGGTACACTAACTCGCAGGCGCCAAACATTTTTGTGAAGCAGGTGCGTTTTCCCGCTCGCAAAGCAAAAGTCCTTGGAGGAAAAAGTACTCAACTCACGGAGTTGAAAATGTTGGCGTGCAGATCATTTGTTGCATTTATTTAACAGTATTTGCAGAACTGCAGTGGATTCTAACAAGCTGGGCATTGAATTTGCGAAATATTCCGTTATTTATGTAAAGATAATTTTATTGTTACAGCTTCAAGAACAGTGTTACCGAAAGAGAGAGTGAGTTATTTTCGGGTCTTGAGTACGTCTCAAAATGTAGCGAAATTGGGAAGGGGGGGGGGATGTGGCATAGCACTTGAACAATTTGAAACTTTTGACGTAATGACATATTATCTACAACCATATTGTGCATTTATGTTCTACCACTTTGTATTTTTGTATTAAATTGTCTGCTCTTGTACATTAGGAATTAAAGTGCTATGTTTGGGAGTGGCATCAGAGAAAATCCTCTGAAATACAATCCTTGTCGAAATCATTGTTTTCATTGTCGAAATAATCTTTGCTACTTTCCGTATCTGCACATTTCCCGTCAAAAATGTGACTCAAATTATGCAACTTTGCAATAAAAAATATTTTACGTAATTATTTAGCGCCTTAGTTAATCCCGTAAACTATTTTGTTAAAACGGTCAAATATTACAGACATATGGAGTGACATTGTCTTAGTAGATGCCAATCACAGATAAGTGCACGATGTTCGATTAAAAGCATCCTTCTCTGATTTTACGAGCTGTAATATAAAAATACTACTCTTTTTATTTTGTTATGTTACACTAGGTAATGTGTACATAAGCATACATGATTTAGTAGATAACCACAAACTTATAGTATATAATTTATATGACTTGTCCAATATCTTTGTACCATTATGTAATGAAGGAAGGTCATACTGACGCAATAAAACAAACATTCAAACTACATACTTCTGAAACTGTCAAAAATAATAGCACTCGTTCCTGGAATATTTTATCTAAATATATTAAAGAATGTTATTGCTCAGAACGTCTTACCAGCTATGAAAATATAAGTTACGCATACATAAAAAAGAAACTGTTACATCCCTGACAAAATGACACAAATTCGTGGCCAAATAAATTTTTTATTTGTATATTATTTAATTTTTTTTTCTGCCAGGCACATATTTAGATGCTTTGGTCGTACATTTTTATATGCACAATATGACGTCATTGTGCAAATTATTTCATAAAATCCGTAATTTGTCCACTACTAAACATCATTCGCATGTAAAAACGAGTATTGCATGAATATATAATATTTATGTTTGGCTTACCAGATTGAGCGTGATTTGCGCTTTTTTAACACTGCGCTAAATTGAATAATCACTTATATTTATTTGGTCATAAAATATTCTGCTTACATTATTTTACGTTCTATTATTGGCGTCGTAATTTCAAATTTTTTTGGAAAAAGGGGGGGGGGAGCTGAAATTTATTTAGTTGTTGAGGAACACGCATGCCCAATAGAAAGCAAGGGGTCCTCTCCCGGAAAATTTTGGGGTCCCAAGATGCAAAATGGAGTTATTTAATAATTTCTCATTCCTAAAATGAGCTAATTATAGAGCTTGCTGAAATAGCGATTTTATTTTTTAGAAATTTTTTTTAAGTAAACAGATTTACAAAATAAGAGTTAGTCTAACATACATGCTGGGGTCATATACACATTAAAAATAATAAATTTAAATATCAGGAGAAACCTGAATGTTATACTTATAAGCTGCAGTAGTAGTAAGAATGTTCAACATATGCGTGCAAACATAAAAAAATTATAAAAAAAAACTTGTATTCACTGTCGTTGTAGCATATCACCTAAACACCTTAGTTTATTTTTCTAAAATGTATTTTCAAAACCTGCCAAAAAACTGAGTAAAAAATTCACCGAATTTGAGCAGATAAACACGCATAAAGAAAATGTTTAAAGTTTGTCAATCTCTACTACATTTGGCGTTGGCATGGTACTGAAACTGCCCGCAATGAAAGAATAACGCAATGGAGGAAACCTTATTACTGTAAAAATATTTTCTTGTAGAAATTTAAACTGAAATATGTACAATTTTACACTTTCAAATTATTTATAAAATCTTCTGTGGTTACGTTCAACACAACATAAATTTCTCAAGACATAACCTACATTAAATTTAAAAATATTATTAAGCTATTCATATATATGTCTTTAATAATAATGATAATAACACACACAAGTAAAGAAAAAATATTTTTTATTGGGAGTGATAATTTCAAGTAATATAGTTCATTATTGGTAAAGTGGTGAGCACTTGACGTACCTCTAATTTCATCACTGTACACTAAGTAAGACATTAAACACAAAATTACTTACCTAATTCTCCACTAACTTAACTGGAAGCAAATACCGAGCATTCGTGTTTGAAATGTTACACAAAGTTCTAATTCAAAAGTGCTAATATTAACACGAATAGACTATACATGCCAATATGTGCAGCAAATGTGTTTTATCTACAGTTTTTAATTTGATCTTTGAAAGAACTGTGCAATGGGAGTGCATGACTGGATTTAGTTGCTTGGAAATACTCCATTGCGAAATAAATGACTGTCAAAATAAAACTAAAATTAAGACAAAAAACATGAATAAGCAGGTATACTTCAGGTAACAGGATACATACACAACATTAATATTACAAAAATGGAGTCGGGTCAAATAAAACAAGGAACAAAGAGAAAATAAATGAAATAATAAAAATAAAAAAAGAAACCTAAGTTTACATGCGACACAACGATGAGACGAAACAAAAACACAGTAGATATCAGACACGAACAGAAATACAACAAACGACACAAGGATGAGACGAAACAAAGCACTAATATAACTACTGTGTTTTTGTTTCGTCTAATCGTTGTGTCGCATGTTGACTTAGGTTCCTTTTTTGATTGTTGTTATTTCATTTATTTTCTGTTTGTTCCTTGTATTATTTGACCCGATTACAGTTTTGGAATTTTATGTTGTGTATGTATCCTATTGCCTGAAGCATACTCTGCTTATTCATGTTTATTACTTTATTGTCTTATTTTTAGTTTTCTTTTGACAGTCATTTATTTCACAACGGAGTATGTCCAAACAACTAAATAAAGTCCGTTTTTAATTTATTATAGTACATACTTTGTTAACGAGGTAATTGACAAATAAAAATATACAAGTGATTACAGAATTAGTGTGTTTCATACTACTACGAAACTCAAAATACAGGCTGTTCTTTAGCTAATGTTATAAACTTTGGGAGTTGATTCCTTGTCAAAAACATGAGGTATAATTACACAATGAAATTTTTGCCTAAGCACAATTTGTAAAAGACCCTTGAAAAATTATTTTTGAAATTGTAGTTTGGCAAATTTTTTAAACAACGTCGTTTCCAATATTTTGCCAAAATACAATTTTAAATTAAATTTCCAAGTGTGGTTTTCTGTCTTACGAATTGCCCTAGACAAATATTTCAATGTGAAACTATATCTCATACGTACCTGTATATTTCGGAGGAAACGAAATGATAAAACGTATTATAAGGGGGGGGGGAGGTGGACGTGTCCACCCTACCACACGGTTGCGACGGCCATGCGTTCTATATTTACAGTTTTTCAATCATAATTTTTATTTTATAACTAATAGGTTGTAATATGCCAGTTTGGCATTGTAACCAGTATGTAATTATGTATATACAATCGAGCAAATGGTTACCGATGACAGTGTAAGATGCCATTAATATTATTTTAATGTTGATGTTTTATTTGTATGTGGTAGCAGCAATCAGCACGGAAAATTGTACGTAAACTTACTGCAGCATAATAATTCACTGTAATTGTAAATACCTAGAATGAGTAATAATTGGGCTACAGAGATGATTCAAACTGTGCCAGACTCTGTGAAAGCTGTATATTTTATTTAAGTTAGTGTTAGGTTATTAATAAGGAAAATGTATAAAATTTATATTATATCTAGAGGATGATGAGGCCGTAGAGAATTGAGTTTCGTCACGCTGCGAGAAGCAGAAGGCAGGCCATATATGTGTCAAGGGGTTGACGAATTGTTGAGGGGAAGAGTGCTTTGTACGCCCCACTGAGCGAGAGAGTATTAGAAAAAGACAGGAATAAGACGCCTGCAACGGTTTGCCGCCAGGCAGTTGAATTTAAAATGTAAATTAAACATAAATTTAGTTAAAAGTAAGGACATTTATGTGCTAGAATTGACGGGTTTAAACAAACATTTAAATTGGTGATTTTGATTAATACATTTTATACTTGATACGCTCGCAAAGGCCTGAATTCTTAGACGTCGACAAACCGAGTTTAAATGTAACAGGGCTTCGGATTGGTTGAATGGAACTAGGGGTCAGTGTAGCCGGCTTGGCGTGGAGATGCGGTGTTCGAGTCGAGGGTAGGGAGAATCATCTCAGAGCTCGAGGCAGCCGGGCGTGTTGCCGTCGGGGCTGGGGAAGTGTCGCCGACAGATTTTCTGTACCGGGATACGATATGCGAGGATTAACAGGACGATATTTGCAAGCAATAATAAGCCGATTAATCGAATTAGTTTTTTCGTGCTTTGCCAGACCAAGGAGACGGAAATCGCGCCCTTAAGGACAGAGACGCGACAAAGCTTTGGAATTGACCATTGTTTGTATAATTCACATGCGGCGCGGAGTTGTGTGACTTGGCTGAATCGCAGATCAGTGACATGGTCTTTTCTGTTTCATGGTGAGCGAGGGCCATTTGCCGCCGTATCCAGTAACTTGTTATCTCAATATTGACTGTATTATTTCAACTTACCCTCTGAGCTACAACGAGGCAGAACTGTTAAAATCAATACTATTGATCGGCAGGAACACCTACAATAATTGTGGCGCAGGCCGCCACCGTCGAAAGCCAAGTTACAAAGTACGCTTGTGAGTTACTTTTACGTTCTTGAGTAATGGTAATATGAATGCGTGTTCGTTGCGAGGACATATTGGTTGAAGGATCGTCAAAAGGTAATTTTGTTACGGAGAAAAATAAGGGTAAATATTGAGAACAGATACTCATTGTATACGGGCCAAACTATTGATTTTAAAGGCGTAGTTTACAAACGAAAAATGTTTCTATAAACTTTAGAAGTAGTCGGAAGTAAATTGTAGTTTACTAACTTCGAAATTTTCAATTTTTCGTTAGGTTAGTTTTGATTATGTTACGTGGTATTAACTTTACGTTTTTACATTTTTAGTTAGGCTGTCTAACCTTACATATTAACTTACAACTTTAAGTCAACGATCAATAATATGCCTTCTAAAAGTCTTCATAAGAAAAAAAGTTTTCATTAGAATACATCACAAAATTCAATGATCTACTCAGAGAACAGTGACAGAACAGTGATCATCTCTCTCTCTCTCTCTCTCTCTCTCTCTATATATATATATATATATATATATATATATGTAACGAACAAATAAAATGTTTGACTTTTTCACAAACAAAGTCTCTTACTTAAAAAAATCCATCAAGACTAATTTAAAAAAATAAAAATAAAAGCCCATGGCTCATCAAAGTAATAACGATTTCTTGTGAAAACAAAAGGAAGAGTTACAAAGCAGCCAGAGTTATCAGTAATCTTAATTCCATACATCATTATAAAATATATTGCAAAACCTTAAGTAATGTTATAAAATGCACAAAAATGAATTACTTCAACAAGCTGATTGACACCTCAGAAAATAGAACAAAAACCTCGTAGAACATCATAAACAACACATCAAAGAAAGCACACGAACCGTATTCAGCTGTAAAACTTGAAGTTAATGATTTTATATCCACAGACCCTAGAACAGTTGCGAATATATTTAATTTGTACAATTTATTTGCAGTCGTTGAAACAATAAACAAAACTAAAAAAGAATACATACCACTCGTTCCTGTTATTCAGGGTACAGAATATCTTGCTTTGAGATTAACTTGTACAACCCCAAAATAATAGGAGAGAACAATACAGTTTTTACAACCAAAATTGTCCAGTGAATAAGTTGTAAATTGTGAAAGCAATGTGCGTTTTAATTTAGCTTCTTACTAAGCCACATATGCAATGCTATCTTTGAAACACGTTTGTTTCCTGATGGACTCAAATGGGCTATGACCACACCACTGTTTAAAATATGAGACAATACCAGTGCAGCCAGTTACAGACCAATTTCTCTACTAGCTTATTTTTCAAAAGAAACATTAATTTATACGAGATTGGTAAAACATTTTGCAAAATTCATCATTTTATCGCGCGTCCAGTTTGACTTTACAAAAACACATCAACAATTGTTGCAATTTTCAAACTCACAAACAGTATTATAAATTCATTGGATAAAAAGTTCCCTTCTATTGGAATTTTATGTGACCTCACACAGTGTAAATTATAACCTGCTCATAGAAAAATTAAAATTTTACGGTGTTACAGGAATAACTAACAAGCTGATGATTTCGTACCTTTCAGACAGACAGCAACAAGTATGTATCAAAGATATAAACCATTCACTTTGTTCAAAACCTAGAAAAATAAAATATGGAGTACCACGGGGTTCAATTTAGGTCCATTGTTATTCCAAGTGTATATAAATTATTTGCCGTGATCATTGAACTCTAACGCTACACCCGTTTTATTTGCTGACGATACGAATATTGTAGTCTCAGGCGATTTAGTAGAATTTAGACGAATAGCGTGTATCACAGTTACAGAGTTGAATTCATGGTTTGCTGCAAACAAATTGAACCTTAATACAGGCAAAACACACATTATGAACCTTTTGACAAAGAACAGCAAACAGATTGACATAAATATCACTAGTAATGCAGAAAAAGTTAATGAAACACAACTGAAACTAAATTTCTTGGTCTAAAAGTGGATACTTTTCTAAACTGGAGATCTCACATTGAATATATTCTACCAAATCTCAGTTCTGCTTGTCTTGCTTTGAGTAGCATTGTTGAAATCTTTAACAAGGACGCAATAAAAATGATCTATTTCGCGTATTTTCACTCCATCGTATTTAGGGGCAGTTCCACTTACAGTAAAAAAGTGTTCTCTGTACAAATAAAAAACAGTTAGAATAATGAAAGGTAAAAATACAGACAGGATTCCTCTAGGTCATTTTTAAAAGCATTTAGATCTTGCCATTATCATGTGAATACATGTATTTACGACTGCTATTTATGTCCAAGAACAATAACATTTTTCAGGAAAATAAATTCTTTCACAAACATGCCACTAGAAATAAAAACACATCCACATGCCCTCTGTAAATTTAAAATGGGTACAAGAATGGCCATACTACTCAGGTTGTCAAATTTTTAACAAACTTCCGAAACATTTTCAAGAATTGTTTTTGTCAGATCCTTAGCTCTTAAGGGCCGCGACGGCCGAATGGTCAGACCATTCGCCTCCCACCAAGGTGATCCGGTTTCGATACCCGGCGGGGTCAGACCCCGGATTTTCGCATGTGGGAATCGTGCCGGACGATACCGCTTGTCGGCGGGTTTTCTCGGGATCTCCAGTTTTCCCCGCCCTTTCAGTCCGGCGAGGTAACAGGTCAACAGTATTGAGACGTCAAATGTCGCTTCGCAGCCCCACGCAAATGCAGAATTTACTCATATTCAGGCTGAGAACTGAGGACACTTCGCGTGTGTGAAAACGATTTTATATTTAAAATACTCGTGTCACGTTAACGTCTATTGTTGCAATATTGCCTGGCAAGCCGGACAGCAAGACGTCCGAGCGGCAATCAGGTCAGCGTTGGGAAACCACGGAAGACAGCAACTCACCTCCCCCCTCGTGGTTGCACAATATCGAGGACAAGCACGCCGATATATGGCGCTGTTACCAAGCAAAGGCGGTCTGTCTGTCGGTCTGTCGTCGAGCGGTCGTCCACCA
>PNEQ01112935.1:0-11418 GCA_003012365.1 Medauroidea extradentata
TCGTGTGTCGTGGGGTTTTACACGCAAATCACAGACGTGTGGTGTTACAGTAACCTTATTATGATTGGTACAGTCAAATGAGAAACGTCACAGTTCAAAGGCACGCTGCCAATATCTATGAAGCAGAACTGCAGACGTGCACACAAGGCACTGGAACAAAGTGGGGCAAAATTCTTTTCGCGAAAAGTTCATGTCTCTACCCATCGTGCAGCCAAGTTGAACTAATCTCTGGTAACTTAAACTCGCTGCGTTGTTGGTGGAACGTACCTCTAACTTAAACTCAGGTTTAACTCTTCACCGAGTTTTGTTAATCTCGCTTTGTGGCAAAGTTAAACATCGTTGGCGAAACCGGCCCCAAATAGTTATACGGACGTAAAATGACGTGACGGCTCATTTGATACGGGCGTACTTTGCCGCTTATTGGTTGCACTAGGCTGTTAATACCAACTCCATGTGTGTTTGGCTTCTGCGTGTTACAGCAGTTTTCCTATTGGCCTGGTTGACGGGAAGTCTTGCGCTGACTGGTGCACGTGTTCCTGCCATGTTGCTGGCCAGTGAAGCCATTTTGCTGTCGTGTGTGATTGAATTTGCAGTACTGCCGACTATTTCACATCTGTATTCTTAAATATTCTGTGGTTATATTTCGCAGTAGTGTAATCCGGGGACGCGGAGATTTATTAGCTGACAGCTGACACAGTGAAGGAGAATTTTATTGCTCGAGGCGTTTGTACATGACTCGGACGTTCTATTGTTACGTGTTTATTACTACTACCGGGGAGTCCACCAAGGCAAAGTAAAAAAACCGTAGTCCAGGAGCAAAAATGGCGTAAGTACAGACAATTAGAAGTCCAGTAAGTAGATAGAGATAAAATTCGCGTGTTCACTGACCTGTAGGCTAGCCTCCAAGAATATACGTGTATTCAAGATAAGTTAATACACTGTAAAATATTCTTGTACGTTTTAAAGAACATCTTTGGGAACTCAGTTTCAAAAAAAAAAAATAGTTTGTTTAACTACAAAGTTCGTCTTTGTAAAACGATACAAAGTATATGTTTGTAAAATTACAAGGGACAGTCTTGTGGTTGTACTTGCAACAAGGAAAAAATTAAATTTTAAATACTCGTTTTACTTTTATGATACCTAAATTATACATTAAAAACGTTTAATAAATATATATTACATGAAATTATTTTGAAAATTAAAAAAAAAATTCTCACTCTCACTCTACAAGTAAAGTATATCAAGGGCCAACTGACGCGAACAGCTGAATTATATTAAAATAGCATAACTTCTACAATTGGATCTCGATTTGTTTGCCACATACTGGACGCGCTGAGCTAATAAGAAAGAAGCAACTAAATGCCGAGAGAGACATTTTGTCAGAGCTCAACGTCGAGGTCTTTAGCGCTGGTGAGGGGTGACATGAGGTGAGTATGGAGAAGCGCCGGAATGAATTGGTGGGGGGAAACGGGATATCTCCGAACAAAAACCCGCCCAACAGCGGCATCGTCCGGCACGATTCTCACATACGGGAACAGACCCCTCCGGGAATCGAACCCGGCTCGCCTTGGTAGGGGGTGAATGATTTGACCATTTAGCCGCCACATATCTTTCACGCTGCCAATAAGCATGAAGCAAAGCTGCGTATGCACACGAAAGGCAACTTAACAAAATTGCGCTAAACGATTTCCGCATGAAACTCGTGGTTTTTCGAGAAAAAGCTACATCCATAGCTAAAAATGTAAGTTGTTATCGGCTGTAGCATTATTCAAGAGAATTTTTTTGAGAATGCCGATATATTTCAAGTGCACAAAATCCGGTGCTGTTACTTAGTGTTTTCAGTATCATAGTTGCGAGTTGTACTGTATCGTGCTATGCTATATCCGCACGATAAAGTCATTATCGTCCGTGTGCTGCTTCCGCCTTCCACAGCGATACTGCATTCATTCTCTTAGAACATAAAATACTGTGCTCACTACACTACACGGCATGATTGGCAACACTGCAAGTTTTGCTTTCTCTACACTACAGAGAAAAAGGTAACATACCCTCGTATGTAAGGAAAGCTAAGTGCACAAGCATATGAAGGAACATTACAGCCCGTGTGTGAAGCAAATTCGCCTAATTATGAGTGGGAAAATTATTTCTTAATGACAGTTGGTAAAGTTGGATACGTTTAAAAATAAATATCGTTTTAGTTTATATCTGACACAAAATAATTTATCAAATTAAAATGTTGTTTACTTTTCGGCGAAAGTGGGATTCGAACCATCACATTTTGCATCAGTGAAATAATATTTAATATGCTTACCACTTTCTACCTTTATTTCTTTTCTAAAATTCAATTTCTAATTTAATTTAAATTTAATTTTATATTTTGAAATCCTTATCATATAAAGCAAATTCATACGACCTGAGATACGTCGAGACAATTGTTAAACGTAAGAGCCACGATTTTATGGTGAAAAGACTTTTGCACCAATTTGCTTCAATGTCTTATGTGCACATCTGCACTTCTCCTTCATGGTCAGTGATTGGCTGTTTTAACTCTCAATTGTCTTGGGTTTCTTCTGGCAGATCACAGACATATGATGTCACAATTGCCTTATTATTATTGGTGTAATCGAATCAAAGACGTTGCCAATAACCATGAAGCAAAACAGTCGATATACACATACAACATTGAAACAAAGTAATACAAAAATCTTACCACTACAAAATCGTGGCTCTAGTTATAAGCAAAAATTTTTATTTCTGACCTAGTCACAAAAACTAAACTGCAAAATAAGGAAAAGCGTTTCTTCACTAACGGACGTCGAAGTTTCCTTCGAACTTCTACGAAGTACGCAGGAAGTTGTGCACAAATCGCACGATAATTCGTCCCCGCGCATTCGTGATATTTCACAGTCGTGTCAATGAATTTACTTTACTGCTCGGTGTTGTAATGGGTAGAGACTGGAAAAATTCGCGTGTTCACTGACATGTAGGCTAGTCTTCAAGTATATCTGTGTATTCAAGCAGACATCAGCTGTTCATTAGCTGCTCGCTGACACTGTTGGTAGAGACACTGGATAATCGCGGGAATACTTGACTGTTTGCTTGGCTCCAACGTGACGTATATAACACTGAATGTTTCGTATCGACATTGGCTATGGTTTATTTGAAGCATTGTTTCTCTCTACAACAGGCCCAGTTAGAACTGTACAGCTTGGACACACAGCGTGTGTGATTTGTCCCAAAACTGTTCACACGTGTCACAGTTAATATAATACAGTTTATTGGAGACTATTTTAAACATTTTCGCGATTATCCAGGGTCTCTAACTATTGGACATGCATTTAGTTGATTCTTTATTACTGGCTCAGTGCACTTCAGGATGTGTCAAACACGTCAAGGACCAATGGCGGAAGTGCACAAAGACAAAGATATTTGAAATCTAGCTTCAATTTCTTCTGGTCCCTAAGCATCCAGGATTTATAGAATTCCTTCGCGCACATTCTCGATCTTTTCGCAAAACGTTCATGACCCTAAGCATAGAGTTACGATTTTGTCGCGTAAAGATTTTTGCGCCATTTTGTGTAAATGCCTTACGTGCACATCGGCAGTTCTGCTCATGGTTAATAGCAGAGCGTCTTTGTTCAGGCATGTCTCTCATTTGATTGCACCAATCAGAGTAAGGGAATTGTGACACCATACGTATGTGATTTGTCAGTAAAAACCCAAGACAAGTGAGGTCGAAACATCCAATCACAGACCATGAAGCAAAGCTGCAGATGTGCACATACGACATTGAAATCAATTGGTGCAAACATTTTTCGTCATAAAAGCGTTGCTCTACCATAAGCATTAAGCAATGTAGTAGATGAGTACATAAAGTATTGAAACAAGCTGGGGCAAAATTCATTGCGCGAAAATCTGGTGTCGCTTAAGACCCCTTCACCGTAAAAAAAAAAATCGTACTTTTACAAGAAAAAGCTTGCAAACTAATGTCAGAGCATTCATCAGTTTATTTACTATTACTAGCCTATAACAAGAATGCCGTAGGCCACTACACTCTAAAAAAAATTTGTAAAATTTACAAATATTTTCTTAGTACTTTTACAGGGATACGTAAAATCCGTCGTTTGCGAAGTTAGAAAGGTAAAGTTTGTAACACTACAAAGGAATTACTTGTACATTTACCGACGGTTTCTGCCCTAATAATGCTTGTTTGTAAAAATGACAAGGCATTACTTTGTAGTTTCACACACTTTTGTAAATGTACAAAATTTTTTCTCGTAAAATGTTTCGTTTACAATGTCACAGGATTTTCTTTGTATAAAAAACAGGAAAATTTGTAATATACCAAAATAACAGTTTCGCGGAAATTACATAGTTACACAAAATCACATATTGTTTAGCGCATTTATCTGGAATGACGTGAATTTCCATGTGTGCATACTTTAAAATTTTAAAAAATAATAAGATAATTACTGAACTTACTGTACATCGAGTAGGCCTATATAGAAATAAACCAGTATCAGGTAACACCAAAGTGAAGGTGGATGGTCTAGGGGTGCAGACCCTCCGTAGCTCAGTTGGTTGAGCGCCGACTTTGGTGTAAGGGGTTCTCAGTTCGATTCCCAGGTCTGGCTGGGTGTGAAATTAGTGTTTGTCTATTCTATTCGTTTCAATAATTAACGTTATAAAATAACTGCCACAACTGGGGAAATTGTCTAGTAGTAAAAACTGTAAAGGTGGGTACTTGTCTCGTTGGCGATGTTGAAACCTCGCTAAGGAGCTTAACAATTAATAAAAAAATTTAAATAAAAAAAGGGAAAGATGCGTAGTACCTGCGCGGGGATGCGGGTTTAAATACGAGGGTCTCCATAAATATTTTTACTTTCAAAATATTTTCAAGTAATATTTGTTTAACAATTAACTTACTTAATAAATATGTAAGGCGTCATTATTAAAATAAAACAAGTACTTAAATTTTTATTTTTTTCCTTGTTGCAAGTACAACCACAAAGCTATCCCTAGTAATTTTACAAACATACACTTTGTACTTTTTTACAAAGACAATCTTCGTAGTTTTACAAGAAATTTCTTTGCGAACTGGAATTCCAAACATTTTCTTTGTAAAAGTACAATTTTTTTTACAGTGTAAAGTTGTCTAAATTATACAAATACTCGTGAGGACTACTGGAATATGTTTTTATGAACAGAGTGTTTGATGTGAAACAAGCCAACCCTCAGCGGTCTGTCACGGTTCACAAAATATTTTGAACTTCTACAAAAAATTTCCTGGTAACTACGTGGCAAGAATTTTTTGTGACACTTCAAACAATTGTTGTAAAATGTACAAGAATTTATTTGTAAATGTAAAATTAATATTTGTATGTATACAAAAAATTTTTGTTAATATACAGACATATTTGTATATTTGCAAGTATTTCCTGTAAAGTTTACAATATTTTTGTAATCTTATTACTAGTTTCCAAAGAATTATTTCTTTTAAAAGAAAATATTTACTGTGTAGTAACAGGAAAAAGGTTGACAGCGTAAACGAGTCTCGCGTTGACGGAAGACTTGAACAGTTGTTGTAGTGAGACGCTGCGAGCATTGATTGGTTTACATTGCACCCCCCCCCCCCCTCCCCGGTGTAACTACGCTGCTAATATCAAAATACCGCTTACAGGCGAACACACATCGCCACTGCCGGGAGCAATAATTAGGTGTTGACCAGAGACAAGAAAAATAGTTTATTTCTGACAATTGACTAGATAGCGAGCTGTTACATGTTAGCTCGACGTTTCTCATTGGCCGAAATTATGGCCGCCGCCGAGGTCGCTTCTAGTCAAAAGTTACAAGTCCAAAGCACCGAAAGAAACATTTTACAGAAATCCTTCCCTGCAAAATTATTTTGTACTAACCAGAAAATATTTTTTTTCTGGTAGCCACAACATTTTAGTGGTGACAGCAAAATATTTTGTAACTGCAACAAAATGTTTGTTTCCGTGCGGTAGAGTGACTAATATCATGTGAAGTGAACTGTTAAGACATAACAGTTCATGCGCAATGAACACGCAGATTGAACTCATGTCGGGTGCATACAATGCTTTAAAGTCTAGCTTACCACCAAATAATAACGCGAATTTGGCATACCTGTAAGGATGACAGATTTAGCGTATTATTAGTACAGACAATGGAAATCAGTGAAAATATTTAAATTCGACACAGTATCCAATAAATAGGGACACTGGTTTTTTCGCGAAAATAATTTTGCCCTACTTTGTTTCAGTGCCTTACGTGCTTCATGATAATTGGCAGCGTGTCTATATGAAGAGCCGTATATCATTTGTCTGAGCCAATTACAAGACAGTCTCTGCAACACCTCACGGCTGTGATCTGCCGGTAGAATGCCAAGGCTCTAGAGAGTTAAAATATCCAATCACTTATCATGACGCAGAACTGCAGATGTGCACGTAAGGCACTGAAACAAAATCAGGCAAAATTCTTTTCGCGGAAAATAGGGGTCCCTAAAGATAGCTAATTTAGCTGCAAAACTTGTAGTGTTAGACACAGCACGTTGGAGTCTAGTAAACAGTCAACTTTTCCCGAGTTTTTTCCGTCTCTCTTGTTATTGGTACAGACCGGAATATTTGACGGGTTCACTGACGTCTAGGCTAGCCTCCAAGAATCTATGTGTACTCCAGCAGACAGCAACTGCTCATGATTTGGATCATCAACTTATAGCGAAAAGAATTTTATTCCAGCTTTATACAGTGCACCTCGTGCACATCTGCAATTCTGCTTCATAGTCAGCGACAGCATGTTTTAACTGTCACGTGTATTGGTGTTCTACCCGCAAATAACAGACGTGTGGTCTTGCAGTGACTTTACTGTGATTGCCAAAGTCTAATGATCGACATCACGTATCAAAGACACGCTGCCAATATCCATGAAGCAGAACTTTAGAAGTGCACGTAAGGCTCTGAAACAAACTGGGGTAAAATTATTTTCACAAGTTCGTGACTTTTTTTTTTTTTTTTTTTTGGAATTCGGGTGCCTCTTGTCATGAACAACTAGAGATCAGAAAAATTCGCTGTTTCACTGACCTGTAAGCTAGCCTCATATATATATATATATATATATATATATATATATATATATATATATATATATATATATATATATATATATATACATACATACTCAAGCAGACAGTAGATGTTCATTGGCTGCTCGCTGACACAGTGATACCACATGATTGGACTAGCATTCAGTTGGTTCTCTGTTATTGACTCATCGTCCTCTAGGAGGTGTCAAATTAGTCAAAGAGCCAATCACGCAAATGATTAGAACACACTGTTTGTTGAAATCTAGTGTGTGCTAAAAAGAAAACGCGAATTTTTCAAGTACCTATGAATAATAAAAGAAAACGTAACCAGTAAAGAAAAGAATCAACGTATTCATATCAATTTTGCAGTCAAAATGTAAATAAAAAAAAACAGATTTAGGGTCAAAACCATAGCCATCTTTAGTAGAAGGCCGCGGTCTTAGATCTGGCAACCCTGCAAGGAAGGGTCATTTTAACACTTCTTTTAGCTCTCCAAAGACAATGGCTATACCTGATTCGTTATTGTGTCCTACATACCGGCGAATCAGGGGAAGCCACTGCCGTTGGCGAGACAGAAGAAGTGTTAAAATGACCCTTCCTGGCAGGGTTGCCAGATCTAAGGCCGCGGCCTTCTACTAAAGACGGCTATGTCAAAACTAAAGCTGTTGACTATATGTGCGCGAATGGGACATTGGAGCATGCTGACAGTAAGGCCAAGTTTTGCTTGCTCACCGGTTGCTTCTTAACCTCTAAGCGCAATGCGCACGTCTGGTACCAGTCTATAAACCCCTGAGGACTCAACATGTCACTAGAGATAGTGGAAAGTCGCAAGAAAATTTGTGCCACCGTAGTTTTCGAGCACCGGTGATTGTCACGAAAATGTCTTTGCACAATTTGGTTTCAATGTTGTACGTGCTTACTTCGCAAACTTAACTCCTTGGTTATTGGCAGCGTGTCATTGTTCAGACTAGTCTCTCATTTAATTGCACCAATCAGAATAGGGTTATGTGAAATCATAGGTCTGTGATTTGCCAGTAGAACGTTAAAACATCCAATCTCTGACCATGAAGCAGCGTTGCAGGTGTGCACGGTAAAGCATAGAAACCAAATGGTGCAAAAATCTTTTCGTCGCAAAATCGTGGCACTTGGTATTATGCTCAACAATGAGCGGCTAGCACGTTGTATGATTGGAGAATGGTTATGTAGTCGTTTAAACACTAGTCACAAGTATTCTGTAGCGGTACATCAGAGTTGTCACTGGCAAAGTCTGATGGCGACACGCCAATAACAGAATAACTATAGATGTGGATAGGGACCCTGACTTTCGAGAAAAGAATTTTGCAACAACTTGCTTCAGTGACTTATGTACACATCTGCATCTCTACTTCATGCTTAGTGATTGTATGTTTTAACTCTCACACATCTTAGTGTTCTACCTGCAAATCACAGACGTGTGGTGTCGCAATAACCTTGTTATGATTGTTACTGTCAAATTAAATACGTCTCTACACAACAACACGCTGCCAATAACCTTCAAGCAAAGCTGCAGGTGTGCACATGAGTCACTGAAACATGTTTTTGCACAATTATTTTCGCGAAAATAAGGGGTTCCTATAGATGGACAAGTCATATTAAAGTCTACCAAATAGTGAAAATTTTCTATGATAAATCAGTGTCCCAACCTGTTAATACACTACTGGTGATGTAAGAAAAAGGAAAAAAAAAAAACTTCAGGACAGGTACCGTCAGCAAGAGGAAACAAAAGACGGAAAAAGAACGCGTGTAAGGACGTAAATTATTTCTGACAATTCCTTTCTCTGCGCTGTATTTTATTCGCACGAGTCTTACCTTTCACTCCCGGAAGAAAATGCTACTTTCTACTAAACACTGATCATCCAACCAACATTGCATTCAGCGAAAAGCCAGTCACGCACATGTAAGAAGTGACCTGAAAAATTCGCGTTTTCTGTTAGGCACAAGCTATATTTCAAATATCTGTATGTTTGCGTCACTTTCACCATTGGTCCTTGACTTAGTTGACACCTGGCAAGCGTTGAGTCAATAATAAAGAATCAACTAAATACAAAGTCATGAACTTTTCGCGAAAATAATTTTGCCCCACTTTTTTTCAGCGCCTTACGAGCAATCCTGCTTACTGGTTATTGGCAGCATGCATATGTGAAAAGCAGTATCTATTTGACTGAGCCAATTACAAAAAAAAAAACGTTCCTGCAACATCACACGTCTGTGACTTACCGGTAGAATCTCAAGGCTCGTGACAGTTAAAATACCCAATCGCTGACCACGGAGCAGAACTGCATATGTGCACGTAAGGCACGGAAACAAAGTGAGGCAAAATTCTTTTCGCGAAAAAACAAGTGTTCCTATGTATCACTGTGTCATCGAGTAGCCAATGAACAGCTGAATACACATATATTCTTGGAGACTAGCCTACATGTCTGTGAACCCGCCAATTTTGCCAGTCTCCGCGTATAAGACACCACTACGAACCCATGATTTTCGCAGAAAAATAATTTTCGCGCCAACTGGTCTGTTGCAAAGTTCAGCGCATGATTGTATCTGAGTTTCACATACATCCGGTCAGTACAATTAATGAACGGCAGTCTGAAAAGGCAGTTTTTCATCTATATTGAAGGGCTTTTAAGAATAGTGATTTAATTAGCATAGTGTGTTAACAATGACATTACGTCCTTGTTCGAAGTGTGTTTCGCTTTCGTAAATTGGTACAACGGGCACATTTTGGATGGTTTCGTAAAACAATCGTATTTACGAACACACTGTGACGCATTTGCAACGCGTGGTAATTAATGATCTTAGTAACTCCCTCCAATCCTGTTACACTGGCAAAAATATTACTCTACATATAACATCATTCGTACTAAATTATAAGAACATAAATCAGGTTTCATCGTCGGCACAATCTGCATTATCTCTACATCAATCATTGTGTAGAAATAGGCTGACAACACTGTCTACTGAAGAACTGTTCTTTCCACAGCACATTTGGTGTCTTCTACAGAATATATTTTCAGTTCTTAATTCAAATATTTGTTGTAAGACTTATGGTAAATAACCATACATATTGTCTGTCTTATTTTTAAGAACTCTACTGTATAAACGTTGTGTGGGCATTCCAGCTTAAATCTGTTCCAAAGAGAGGAGGTATTGTTTTCTTATTCCAAAGGGGATTTCTTCGAAAAAATTGTAGCGTGTTTTACATAATTATTAGAGACTTGAAAAATTTGCGGGTCCGTTGACATGTAGGCTAGCCTTCAAGAATATATGTGTACTGAAGTACACAGCAGCTGTTTATTGGCTGCCTGCTGACACAGTGATGCCATATTATTGGGATTGCATTTAAGCAATTCTTTATCATTGGCTCAGCGCTCTCCAGGAAGGACCAATGGCGAAAGTGACACGAATTTACACATATTTAAAATCTAACTTGTGCCAAAAATAAAACGCGAATTTTTCAGGTACCTAGTAACAATTCCAGTTATTGACAGTTAAGGCTACAGTCAGAGACAGTAAAATATCAGCAGTTTGTATACATTGGCTGCGTCTCTAATGAGTAATAAGTAGAGGTGGCGGTATACCACGAAAATGTTTTGTGGCATCATGTCCATGAAAATGTTGTAGTAAATTCTAACTCAAATTATTAGGTGATATACGCCGGACATAACGTAGCTGTCTGCAGACCAGTATCAGGCATCAAATATTGCAACAGCAGAATTCTTATAGGCTCAGTCAAATGGGCCAACAGATCCACGTACAAGCGAAGGGCAGTAATCTTCTGGTAAGCTGAACGTACGTTGAAACCCCAGCAAACAGTCAAGTTTTCCCGCGATAAACATTAATCTCTAGTAATCAGTTTCACACCAAACCAGATAGCACGGGATTTGTTGCTTGATTCACCGCAGGTTTGTCATTCGTACGGAAAATATCGAGAATGAGCATATTTGAATAGCAAAATAAACTGAAATTCACATAACCTTGATGTATATTTTGCGCTGAAATCTAATCGCGCAAATTTCCTGACCCTGGCTATCACGTGTAAAAATATCAACAGGAAATACTGTTCAGTCAGATCCGCTTGTGTTTCGGACTTGTACATATTGTAAATAGGGCCTATATACATATATTTCATAAATGTGTGAAGATTGTCTCGTGCAAGACTGTGATTAGTGTTACCTGGACACACGTGCCCAGTTTTGAATTTCCCGCTCTCGGGTGGCTATATTGGACGTACATTTTGGTGTGAGTTGGCATCCTTGTCATTGCCAACTCTTAGGTTG
>PNEQ01112936.1:0-11418 GCA_003012365.1 Medauroidea extradentata
TGCTAGTTTTTTAACTAATCTATTCAAAAAGGGCTTATAACATGGCATACTTTAAATAGCCTTCAGATTGATTTTTGGCCTATTAGGTATACTTAGACGACACACATGCCATCTGTAAGAGTCAGCAATAACAACAGCATGTACACAATTGTGTTAATAGTCGTATATTGATTTGTACATGTATGAGAAAACTTTGCAATTCCATAGCTCAAAACACTGTTTTGAGCTATAGGCCCTTATTCTAGCTACAGCCTCAATTACTCTTCGCTTCCACTTATTTTATGTTAAATTTCAAGTCTAAGGACCCGAATTGAACTAACCAGTTACAGCCTACCATTACCTGAGGCAAACCATTAAGAATTACTTAATTTGACAAGATGTATTCCACCCCCACACAATGTTAAACACTTAACATACCATAGGAAGTTAATTTTCAATGTTTTCATCTTCCTACATAAAATTTCACTTCACCAGCATTATAATTTAATTTGTTATAGTAAATTTTAATTCATTTACAGACATACATTATCAAACCACCATTCCAATCAAGCTATCATTATATTTCAGATCCTACTTGTAACACAACTCAACCTCCCAGACCAGTTTCACCTTAATGTGCCTGTACATACCTCAGAAACCTTAAGCGATCCTTACATCAAATATAATTTAAGATTATTCGGCCATATTACACAACCATAATTCAAGTATACACCAACCTAATCCTAGCAACCATATATTTCAAATCCTCTATATCACGAACCATACCAACCAACTAATATATTGTACTAACCATTACCAAAATCTCACTGTACAAATAAAGAAGGTAAGATGCCATTCAACATCCAGAAGAGCAGGGCAGCAGTCAACTTCTTCAGCTATATTCTTCATAAAGAGACAGGCAAAATTGTCATCTAACAACTGAGCTAACTACTCCCTACCGCCGAATAAACTATATAAATCATAATTTTATCCATTTCAACAGTACTCCTAGAACAAACATACACACCACCCATTATATTTACCATAAGAACACAATGACAAAGAGTAAAAGCAAATAAAAAATATATAACCAAACTACATACATACCATACATCACCAACCAAAACCTACATAAACTAAACACACCCCTAATAATTTTCATATCTTATACAAAAATTGCGCCATGAAGCATAAGACTTACATAAAAAAATGTATCATTTCAAAACAGTCCACCATTATAATCAAACGAAACCCATTTACCACAAAATGAACTACAAACACAAACACTCAAAATACAACCAAAGGAAAAAAACAATCACAGCCATAATTTTCTATGCAAACATCAATACTAGAATAGTCCCATTCACCGCAGGCACCGCACATAGCACCGCAGGCAACACACTTCACACCACAGGTACGGCACAAGCATCGTACCCTCCTCACATAGCAGTGCAGGCAATGACACAGGCATCACTGTTTGTACTGCAGACACCATCATCCTCTTCCCATTACCATATCTTCCAACCGCCAGAAGCACATACACTGAAGGCATTGGAAATGTCCCTCACCTTCTACATAAAACTCTACACCCCTGTAAACATATCACCATATGTATGTAGCTCCACATAGATACATATCAGCCCCCACATCTGCATACACATCTGACTCTTCAGTTTATACATGCTTATACTTCTACATATGTTACCCCCTCCTCAGAAGCTAGACATGAGAAGCACATTTTAGATTCGAATTATAGGTTACGGTGATGAAACCAACGATATTTGACAAGCTGAGACTCCAGCCATGATGCTGTAATATAGCTCGTTGGGGCATGACTTCCCTCATGCAGGCACTTCAAGCGAATGATGGGTATGTACATTTGCTGTGTCGAGGATCCTACATATATCCAAATGTAGACCAATCCCTCTCTTGATGCTGGAGTCATTCTGAGATTGGGCATGATGAACTAGCAATCTCCTCCTCATCGCCATCGTCGTCGTCCTCTCTCTCACCTTATCCATTAGGGAAGGCAGCCTTCTCGTCACCGTCATCTTCCTCTCTTCCACTACAGGCACTAAATGTGCCACGACGATCACAGGATGCTCTATTGTTTGGCCTTTTTTTGTAGGGAGTCCTGGAGAAGACTAGAGGTCATTTAGCTGTCTCAATAAATCCAGCCATCGTTACCTCATACTCATCTTCTCAGGTGTGATGATGCAGCCGATTCATCAGTGGCGGCGGTGGTGGTAGTAGTATTGATGAGGCTGATGTTTCTTGAGAAGTCCTTGCAATGGCAGTATTGTACAGTTCGTCGAGCATTTCGTCGCCGCTGCTGTCCCACACACATGTATTACACTAAACCTCCTACTGCAAACCGAAGCTCCAAGAGACCAGGTGAGACTACTCCTTTCTAGTCTCCCAGTACGCATCCTATACTCTCCAAACAGTGTGTTGCAAGCCCACCCTCCTCCCTTTAAGTGGTCCTAAATCTATGTCAGCACCTCAGGATCGACCACAGTTGCCATCAAGTCATCCTAGTGACGCGCAGGCCTCCACGTGCGCGCGAGCCTCTAACCCAGAAGGCATAGGGTGAGCCTGTGCTCAAGGGTCGCAGCTAAGTGCGAGAGTCGCCCATCTTCGAGCTTATTGACCCAGGCCATTAGACACCCGGGGCAGTCCATTACCCTACAGCCACGATGACGAATACAGTTACATGTCATAACCAAACAAAATTATCACATCAAGTTCTAACATGTTCAAAGTTTGTGTGCACTGTCATCACAGACCTACCATTATCAATGAAAGACCATTTCTTATTAATAATTGTAATGAAATTCAGTTAAAAACTATATATTTATCAATACCTTTATAAATAAGGATGAGCACTTAACATTATTAAAATGTTATGATCGATTTGCAAATCCAACTGTCATGTCTTATATCGAACCCAAGCCAACACACTAATACTTTATTTCCACTACGCTTTAAAACCTTCTCGACTAAATACGTGTTTGGATACTTGGTAACTTGAATTGCTTCACTACAGAAACCCCTTTGAATATCTTAGCCTTCCATGTCATCAATGTAGTAAGCCATAGATCCATAGTGACGAAACTTGACCACTTTAAATATTTCAGTCCTCAAGTTTGATGGACTTGTCTTATTGTTTCCTTTATTCACAGCGTCCAGACATAGTGTCAAACTGTTACTTTACGTTTGTGCAGGCCCAGTATCTTCTTATTTTTATAAACTGTTTGTAGTAAAGTGCTGACCTTGTCATCCACAGGCTTAACGTTCGTGCCCCGATGTACTATGTGATTTTATTATTGACAGTATGGTGACTGTGGCATTGCCGGCACTGCTATGTGCGGAGGGCACGATGCTTATGCCGTACCTTTTGGTGCGAAGTGTATTGCCTGCGGTGCTATGTACGGTGAATGGGACTATTCTAGTATTGATGTTTGCATGGAAAATTATGGATGTGATTGCGGTTTTCCTTTGGTTGTATTTTGAGTGTTTGTTGTTTGTGTCTGTAGTTCATTTTGTTACTAATGGATTTCGTTTGACTATAATAGTGGACTGTTGTGAAATGATAACGACGGAGTTTTTGTCTGAGATATGGAATGTATTAGAGGTGTGATTACTTTATGTAGGTTTTGTTTGGTGATGTATGATATGTATGTAGTTTGGTTATATATTTTCATTTGCTTTTACTCTTTGTCATTGTGTTCTTATGGTAAATATAATGGGTGGTGTGTATGTTTGTACTAGGAGTACTGATGTAATGGATAAAATTATGATTTATATAGTTTATTCGGCGGTAGGGAGTAGTTAGCTAAGTTGTCAGATGACTATTTTGTTGGTCTCTTTATATAGATTATAGCTGTAGAAGTTGACTGCTTCCCTGCTCTTGTGGATGTCGAATGGAATCTTACCTCCTTTATTTGTACAGTGAGATTTTGGTAATGGTAAGTACAATAGATGAGTTGGTTGGTATGGTTCGTGATATAGAGGATTTGAAATATATGGTTGCTAGGTTTAGGTTGGTGTATACTTGAATTATGGTTGAGTAATATGGCCGAATGTTACCAAATTATAGTTGACGCCAGGATCGCTTATGGTTTCTAAGGCATGTACAGGGACATTAAGGTAAAACTGGTCAGAAGGTTGAGTTGTGTTATGAATAGCATCTGAAATATAATGATAGCTCGATTGGAATTGTGGTTTGATAATGTATGTCTGTAAATTAATTAAATTTAACTATAACAAATAAAATTATAATGCTCGTGAAGTGAAATTTCATGTAGGAAGATGGGAACATTGATAATTAACTTCCTATGGTATGTTAAGTGTTTAACATGGTGTAGGGGTGGAATAAATCTTGTCAAATTAAGTAATTCTGGATGGTTTGCCTCAGGTAATGGTAGGCTGTAACTGGTTAGTTCAATTCGGGTCCTGTGACTTGAAATTTTATATAGAATAAGTGGAAGCAAAGAGTACTTTAGTCACAGAATAAAAAAATGTAAATCCTTCTACACAAGGTATGAAATTCCTAAGTCATTGT
The DNA here is from genome assembly GCA_003012365.1 of Medauroidea extradentata. Taxonomy (NCBI): domain Eukaryota; kingdom Metazoa; phylum Arthropoda; class Insecta; order Phasmatodea; family Phasmatidae; genus Medauroidea; species Medauroidea extradentata. Next base: position 4,544 of record PNEQ01112936.1, read on the forward strand.
AAAAGTCTGATGTGAGTGGACTGTATATTGATATTGTTTTAAGTTCCCTATAGGATAGCTAAAAATTGGAAGTCATACATGAGTAAAAGTAATGAAACATAGTTTCCACACAACAAAACTAATGACAAATGAAATATGGCGGCCCTCAAATAGGTCGGAGCATGCAGAATTTATGGGTGGATGGTGTGAGGTATGCAGAGAAGGTGGAGCTATGTGTGGAGCATGAGAAGAATGAGGAGCAGATTGTGGAGATATGTGAGGAGTGTGAGAAGGCATGTGAAGAGTGTGAGGAGAGTGTGTGGATTCATATAAAGCATAAGTAAATGAGTTATGAGACATATAAGGGGAGTGCATAGTCTTGTGTGGAGAGTGCATAGTTGTGTGAGGAGCTGGTTGTGGATCATGTGTGGCATGCATAGTTGTGTGAGGAGATGGGTGCAGAGAGTTCAAAGATGTGTGTGGAGCATTCCTAGTTTCTGGTCTCGATCTATGTAAGAAAAGGGATTTCGGGAGACTTCCAGAATATATCTAATGGAATGATGTTAACGAAATTGTTGACAGATGTGTACTAGTTCCCTCTCGGATGACTGGAAATAATTGTAATGCAAATGAAATATCTAGCACCATCAAAGAATTGTGTGGAGATGGATACATTGAATGAGACGCCAAAAGACTGCTAGCGAGCTTCACAAGCCTTAAAGGTGAAGCTGGCCTCGACGTAAAGTACAGGTGTTTGGTTTTAAGGACTTGTATCAAGCAGACTTGATTGAAATAATTCCTTATCCTCGCAAGTATAATCTGACTGTTATTGATTGCTACATTAAATATTCGTGGGCAGTGTCCGTAAGAACTAAGAGTGGCAGTGACATGACATATGTGATGAACATTGTTTTGCAAGATATTTGTCCGAGCAAGAATTTACATACTAACCTCTACAAAGAATTCTACAATTCATCATTTATAGCACTGATGTCAAAACGTAAAGTAAACAATTACTCTGCCCCCACAGTGTTCTTAAGGCTAGAAGTTTTAATAATGAAATGTTAAAAAATTTTCAGCGCAAAGAAGCTGCAAGTGGATGGATATACTACCCAAGCTTGAGTCTAAGTATAATCATAAAGTACATCGGACCACGAACATGAGGTCTGCAGATGTCATGGACAACTATTTACTGCACACTGTTTATAACATGATGTGAAGAAATTGGACCTGCACAAACCTAAAGCGAATGTTGGAGACTTTGTATGGATATCGCGAGTGAAGGGAATATTTAGTAATGGCTACACACTGATTTGGAGCACTGAAATATTTAAAGTGATCAAGATTCGTCACTACATACGAATGACCTACTACCTAGAATATGATTAAGGCAAATCTATTCGAGGAGGCTTCTACGGCGGAAGAAATTTAAGTTACCAAGTATCCAAACACGTATTTGATCGAGAAGATATTGAAGAAGAAAGGAAATAAAGTGCTAGCGCGGTGGCTGGGGTTCGATGCTTGCCACAACAGCTGGATTCGTTAATCAGATATTATGAATAAATAATTTGAATTAATGTGTATGAAAGAAGAAATAAATATGTTTGTTTAAATCTGATATCATATGTTATTATTTAATAGTAAATGTTATTTTATTGGGAATAGTTGGAACTGCTATTGGGGTGCCTGACAGGCAGTCTGTGATGACTGCGTACATGTACTCTGAGTGTGTTGAAACTCGAGGCGATGAACTGGTCGGGGTAAGGTGTGCAGTTTCGTCATCTCGTCCTCGCGATGTACTGGACTGTCCCGTGCGCGGCCGCAGAATTGTTGAGTCATGCTCCATGCGCGTGTAGAGGCCTGTCCGACGTGCGAAGGGAGGATGCGTACAGGAAGTATGACAGGTGTTTACACCTCTAGCAGTTCATATTGTCTTGTCGAGTGATCAGGAAGTGTTCCGTGCCTTGTTAGAGGAAGATGCTGAAGCATGCTGTCATAAATTTTTCTTAAAGAACATCAGATGCACCAGTCCTTGTACACTCAACCAGTATTTACATAGTTCACTATTACATTAAAATTAGTTACTATAAATGGTTTTCAAAATTGAAATAATTAATTGAAAATAATAGTAATGCAGTTATTACACAAAATAAAATTATATTACTATGGTGATGTATCATACTTATCAAGACTTGTCACTCTTGATGCCTGAAATCATTCAGAAAGAAAAAAAGATGATAGGGGCGAGAATCCTGCCTATGGTACATTACACATCGTCCTTAAACACATATGTACATTGGTGGAGTCGAATCAAGTGAGTAAGTAGGAAACAAAAATGGCTGCCACATTCGGCACCTCCTGTCAAGATGATATACAATGGGAAACAAGAAGAGGCCGGTGGGTTGGGGTGTTGAGTGATGGGAGGAGGAGGAAGAATTGGAGATGAGGCTTGTAGCTGGGGACCTGATGAAGGAGAGAGCAGGAGGAAAGTATGAGCGGAATGTGAGAGCAGTAGAAAATGAAAAACAATATGGCAGTTTTGACATACCAAGATGATGAATATGGCATACTAAGATGGCGACCAAGATGACTGCCTACAGCAGACGATTAGGTAGAATGAGAGAGCAGGAAAGATTATGAGTGGTTTGAGAGAGCAGGAGAAAATGAAAATCCAAGATGGCGGACGGATAAAAAATTATTTCTAGAATTTTTTTTTTAGTTTACGAAATTTTGGAAAATTTTGAAAGTGATGTAATCCGAGATGGCGACCAGAAACAAGATGGCCTCCGGAAACAAGATCGTGATGGGAGCTTCATCCATGATGGCGGGTAGTGGTGCCACTTCACCACAGCCTGCAGCATTTGTCCCCGGAGGAACTGTACCTATCTACTGCTGCCATGTGATAAAGTGTTGTAAGTCTATCCATACCAATCTTTACAACTATCCTGGCCCGTATTTATAGTAATGGAAAAACAGATATTGAATATGAAAGAATATCTGGATGTCATATGTAGTATACGTGGTATGCAGACTCGTTTACTTCTAGCGCGATTATTGATGACGGTGTCCTCAAACGTGCCATCTAAAGTTACTTTAAATAAATAAAATATTCCGTCACTGGGCACATAGAGGTAAAACTAACATATTTATCTGTGTAATATTGCAGAATGTTATCTTCCCTATAAATTACTACTCTAAATCTGTATTAGCTTTTGGATCTTTTTTTTGAGAGAGAGATTTACAATGACTACACCCCCCTCCACCACTAAACCATGCATTATGAGTAATTTTTTCATAATAAAAACTGATATAATTGTTTTTCTAACTAGCGTAAGCATCGTTTCGAAGCGAAAAAAATATCTGAACATTTCAACTGGTTGGGTAGATATCGTGTGGTAAATTAAAACAAAATTTGGCTTTTTATCTTTCTAGTGATCGAACTTTAAAAATCTTACCATTATGTGTTAACAATATGTATAAAAATTCTATCGAGGTAAATATCACTACGACAACTCACTGAGTCAAAGTGTAAACGATGATTCATTTAAAAATGTTCTTATTCCTTCACAGCCCTTAAGAGTTCGTATTTAGAAAAGTTCTTAAATCTGTTTACAGACATTACGTATTCATCATAAAACAAAAAGCAACTCAATATCTCGAAGGATTAAATAGCACTCATGGAGATATCTAAAATACATTCACTGTCTTTTCACCCAATCTGGTTTTGAATTTCGGAAAAATATATACAGACAAGTCTATTGTACGGGCGTCAAATTTAAATAGAAACAGTGACTATTGCCCGTTAATTAAAAAATACAGAGACGATTAATTGAATACCGTTCATCCCGTTTTATAACTTTCACCCCCTTATGTGTTAAATTTAGAAAGAAAAAAAAAACTACATTTTAAAGTAGGTAGTTAAGCAAGCATTAATCTTAAGAAAAAATCGCGTCAATATCTAAAAATCTAGTGAGATCGATATGTATCGATTACAAATTAAAAGCATATTTTAGCCTTTTTTTTTTTTTTTTACATTTTTGGAGTCGAATTTGGAAAATATCCTGAAAATATATTTTGAATATTTACGTAAATATCATTTTGAATCATATAGCAGTTCTATTTCTCGACTTATTCTAAAGTTATGGAAGAATTATTTGAAACACATTTCACATATTTTCATTGCCTTAATTAAAGACTTTCGAAATTTCTCAAAGCCCCATGTTAGTTACACCAATATGCAAAAGATTTTATATTTAACACCAGTTACGCTTAAGCATGAAACCAATTTGTGTTACCTTAATATTCTTCTTTAAAAAATACATCAGTACTCAAAAAGTATTAACCTGTGGACACACGCGTACATGTCATACAGCCATACACTGGAGATAATTGTAATCACTGTGTACATTTTCTGTGACGTCACTATGTTTCTGAAATATCTGTAAGAAGTAATGTAAGTAGCTGTTTTCATTGCGCTATGTTCAATATTTAAACATTTATTAACGAACATCAGACACCGAGTCTGAACAACCACAACCCAGGAGTAGATTTCACGCTATATGAAGGTGTTGTGTGATTACAACCTGCCTAGGTTGAAGATATGTACTGTACGCAAACTGTCAACCGGTAGATATGCTTTATAGCATCTAGAGATTATAAATGACTAGGAAGATTTGTGTAACCAATATGTTATTGGCTACGTATACGGGACATTCACAGTCTATTAAATGTAATAAAACACGCGCAGGGCATAATTCAGCACGTCAAATAAGGGATAATGTCAGCGCTACAAATCTTGCATGCAATAAATAACGCAATTAGATGTGCAAATGTACACAATTTGAACGCCTGGCCGTAACTTCGAATTTGTTACCTTGCAGAATCAAGTAAAGTACTTGTACCGAATATGGCCCAGTTCTCAATATGGCCAGGCCCACTAAGTCGCCATTGTGTGGTAATGCCGAGATCGATGTTTGATCGATACAAACTAGTCTCCAGTATGAACATACATTACCCATACAGATGTGCATTACATTACCCATGTGTTATGTTAGTAATATAATTAATGACTTAGGCACACATGATTTGTGAACCTTAAGCCAGCCATTATCAATACAGGTACCATACTTGTCATTCTGCCAGTTAGGCGACTGCCTTTTCACCCAACTTTACATGATTCATACACATTTTAAAATATACAGCCCCCTTCATAGCTTCTGTAACAGCTTCATCACAAGTTATTAGATGAGCAGTTAGGTTAAAAGGAATACAGCCACAAAAAATTATTCTTAAATAAATTTTTTCAAAACAACTCAGTTAATTACACTTATCCCACATTCGAGCATTACCATTGTAAGTTGATTAGGTGCGTGCAGTGGATAATAACTCTAACTATACGACAGGTACATGAGTTTTTGACACATTTATACATTGACATGTTTTGAAACTGCTGATACAATATGAAAGGTAACTAATGCAATATAAAATAATATGTAAGATGGTGATGTATAAATATGTACATGTAAGAATATAAGGAATAAGTGTGTGATTGCACATGGCTACCAACCTCTTGAATCACATAAATAATGTGTTATATTCCTAACAAATGAACCAATCACATTATCGGTGTAGTGCGGTGTGCAGTCCTTTCGCGCACTGGAAATACAGCAGAAGTCAATAATTAAAACATAATCGAGAACTGCAGAATAGAACGTTCTGCCGCTAAGAGCTCACCAAACACTGCAGCCAACCAGGAACAAAGCTGAAAAACCAATATTGCATATTTGCTGTTGTCCACTTCCTGTCGCCAAGTAGTTAACCAGTCTGAATTATCACTGGCTTCCAGCGCCCGCAGCGAGTGGCTTCCGCAGATCAAAGGTTATCCTGTGAATGTTCACCGGACATTGATGTCAAGTCTGGTCGATAGGTCAGAGCAATAATATTGCCTCGCCAGCGAGCGATAAATACGTTACTCGTTAGCTGTAATATTGTTGTGGCCTTGTCACTTCCTGCCATTACACAGGCACTGCAAATTAATTATAAATTTACCACACAGATTGTATAGCAGTGTTAAAAATTATGCATTTACATTTTCCCCGTTTACATAATTTTTAGCGATATGATACATTTTGAAACATTCAAATGAATACTGACGTCACCAGACAACTACATAAACAATGCTCAAGAGTTCTTTATTTACAAGATGAAGTATTGTAGTGGATGGGTTGAAGACTTTCATTTTAATTTATAAAGTTTCTTGCATTGACATAAACATGGATTGAAACCGTACTGCAACCAAATCATGTTATAAAATTTTTATTGAAAGACATAACAGCTTCGAAAAAGTTTGATTGCAAATATATTTTAAAAACGAATGGCTGTGTTCAAATAAACATTACTGTGACTGGATTTAGTTGCTTGGACATACTCCATTGCGAAATAAATGACTATCAAAATAAAACTAAAAATAACACAAAAAACATCAATAAGCAGAGTTTGCTTTAGTCAACAGGATACATACCCAATATAAAACATTAATAAGCAGAGTTTGCTTTAGTCAACAGGATACATACCCAATATTAAACATTAATAATCAGAGTTTGCTTTAGTCAACAGGATACATACCCAATATTAAACATTAATAATCAGAGTTTGCTTTAGTCAACAGGATACATACCCAATATTAAACATTAATAATCAGAGTTTGCTTTAGTCAACAGGATACATACCCAACATAAAACATTAATAAGCAGAGTTTGCTTTAGTCAACAGGATACATACCCAACATAAAACATTAATAAGCAGAGTTTGCTTTAGTCAATTAATAAGCAGAGTTTGCTTTAGTCAACAGGATACATACCCAACATAAAACATTAATAAGCAGAGTTTGCTTTAGT
>PNEQ01112937.1:0-11418 GCA_003012365.1 Medauroidea extradentata
GACATTTCTGATACTGAGCTGGATAAATTTTGTGTTCCAAAAAAACATTTACTTGACTTTCTCACGACAGTACTTGAAAGACTCCAACACAGAATATCTGAACCACCAGTAGTGAAAGAAATGAGAACATGTTTTTCATACGACTCGTTAATGAAGCCATGCAGTGAAGTTAGCGGAGGTGTTGAAAAATCCTTGAGGAGACTTACTGATCTTGTGATTAAAAACCGTGGCTGCTGTATAAAACATGAGTGTGTAACTTCTCAGTACGCATTGTTCAAGGAGAGGATGTGTCAATGTGAACAACTGAAAAACCTAACATATTCAGATACTGATGTGATAAGACATGCTTTTTGTGATGATATCATTTACACGGAGATCCCAGATATACTTTTCATCATGGAAAACTGTTTAAAAGCAACAAGTGAAGCTGTATGTGAGAGCATCGGATCTGTGATTGACAATCATCTACACAATCGAACCACAAAGCACGATTCTTTGATGATGGAGGTTTTCCTTAGTTGGAACGGCCCACAAATGCATGCTTCCACCACTTTTTTGAAAGAAGCATTGGAAAAGCACTTCGGTGGGGAATCGTACCATTTCACCCGAACGCCTGCTTCTTCGAAGCTAAGACCTTTCATCAAATCGAAGGTCATTGACAGGCTACACGAAGAAAAGGGAGGTTGCTATTTATTTCTGAGTGACTTAAATAGACTAATATGTGCTTCTGTGTGTCACTGTATGCATTTGACGTGTGGTATAATGTTATTTTCTTTCATGTTATCATGTAACTGTGGTGAAAAAATACATTTGTATTTTTGGGGAAATTTTCATCGAAAAATTTATGTTCTGGGGAAATTTTCTGTGTCAAGAATATTGTCCACCCCAGGCCTACATAACAATACGTTAAAGTGGTGCATCAGACGCTATTTTGGATAATTTTGTTTTGTTTAGTAATCCTTTTTACTTCTGAAGAAGAAAAGTGTGAAATTTGTGACTATCATATAAACTACATTTACCTTACACAACAGTACAAGTGTTGCAGTTGAACTTTTATTATGTATATTTAAGCTGTGATCACTCTAGGGAATTAGGAATTTAAAACAAATTGTTTGCCTGATTGCATCTCACATATATGTTAAAAGTACGGACCAATAACCGATACTAAGTACCAGTAACATCAGCGGTATCAGCAGTTTATCAGTATCAGTATTTTCTTCAGTGTACTGATAATTATACAAATATCTGTATATTTCATACAACAGCATATTTTATATTCCAGCATATAATTACTCCATATGTCATTATAGCAGCATCTTATCAAATATCATAATCAGTGTAACATAATTTTAGGTGGTTGTGCATTGTTTTTGAAGAATGTTTGGAAGCTAGGGTAAAGATAGTGAAATAATGTAAAAATAAAATGCTGAGCTGTTACAGCATTTGCTAGTAGCATGTTTTTTTAATATTTATTTATTTAATTCCTTCAAAATAGTCAATTTTCTTTATTAAACTAGGCTATATGTTGATAGTATTTTAAAGAATTACGCTTCTTGTTATTTTTTCCGTTCAGTACATAAATAAGAACTTTAATATAGTAGGCCTACATGAAATATCACAAAATACCTGTCTTAAAAGTAAAACTTATTGCACGGAATTGAAGAAGTAATTTGTTACATTTTGTCCATGATTTCATTTTCACAGCAGATATTGCTATGCAGATGCTGGTATAGATATTGATATCTGTGAGTATCGGTTAAAGTTCAAGGTTTTGGTAATGTGATCGGGGTAATAAATAATACTGTGACAGAAAAATATCATATAATGATAATATTGTATGATGTGTAGGTATAGGTAATAAGTAGCCGCGATTAAACCTATATATCGGCAGTTGACTGTTGGATATATAATGGAGCTATCAATACTCGCTCTACTAGAAAGAACAACTCAGTACGCAGACATATATTTACCAAATGTATTTTCCTATACAGTACTGATTATTTAATGTTACAGAAAGTAATGTTTGTAATTGAATAATATAGGAAATATTATATTGATCAACAAAGTCAGAATATTAACCGGGATTGAATACTAAATTACTAGATGTTTACTTTGAAAAGATCAGTCATGAGTAATTATAAAAGAACAAATGACCTGATCAATCCAAGTGTTACCAAGGTAAGGCATTTCATCTTAAACTTTGCAATCTTGTTCAACAGATCTAATTGATTACAGTGCAGAAAATTAGCAGCTTCTAGACTCCAATATAACTTGGAGTTCTGTGGGCTTTCTTTCGAAAACACTAACATCCCGTATCTTGGATGGAGTGTTCTTGATTCAAATTCTTCTTTTGATGTTAAAATATTTTTTTCTGCATTGGAACTTTCGTAGGAACACCGTGCAATGGTAGAATAATTAGGGAGGTTACTACCAAAGCTTCTGATGGAGAGTTCGCAGCTACCAGTGTGTCGTGACTGACCCTAGAAAGTAGCGAGTAACTTCTCTGCCACGGATGGGAGTTGACGTGTTCTAGATGACATGGTAGATCTCACCGGCTGCTGGAACAATGCCTTTAGCCTCGACGTACAGATCCTCTCAGCAACCGAGTAGGATGACCAGCTACCGAAGTAGTGAAAACGCACCTCAGAATTCTGAAAATTTGCTATTCACTACAAAATATAACTGTCTTAGGTGATAATTAGACTGTCTTCTTCCTGCTGCTGGTTTATTACTGTAGAATAACTTAAAATTTGACGTTGAGTTCCATATCTTCGTCTGCTGCTTCCAACAGAAATTTTCAGTATTTTTTTTTGTTCCTAAAAAAAGCTTTTCTTCTGTAGCCAACAGCATAGAACAGAGAGTATCCATTCCTTCGTGGTGACCTTTCTCATAGCCCAGTGTTGCTATTGATAACCCTTGGATCAGATCAGGACCCTGTTCAGTCACATTACAACCAACATATTATGTACTCAATGTAAGTTACTGAAAAACAGATACCATTGAAATACAAATAATAACTTTTAAAACATCGCACGTGGGTAAAAAAAATAAACAAAATAGTCTGAGCTCGGGGTGTAAATGGCCATAGATAAAAGAAAGTGTAGGATATAAGTACCAGGGCTTCAAAACATTTAATTCTTTAAAGTCTCTGAATCCTGTAACTAAGAAAATTTGTATGTTACATCGGTTCCTATCAGTAAAAAGTGATATCGAAACATACCTAGTTTAAAGTTCAAATGATATGTTTGTACTGTACTGCTGGCTTATATGAATGTACCTACATATTTATATCACGTAGCATTTTTTTATTATTATGAGTAATATATTTATTGTATTCTATAATGCTGTTATCCAGACACACTTAAACTTGTGCAAGTTTAGTCGTATAGCTATGTTGTTATACAAGTATATTTAAAATAGCATAATCAGTACTTGTATTTTTTTTTTATAAATGACTAATGAGGAATTTTCTAGTATCACTGTACAAATATTTATCTTTGTTTTTTTTTTTCTTGCAGTGATATTACAGTTATTCATTCATATGTGAAAAGCGGTTGGAAATTATTAATGCATCTAGTTAAATTAAATAATCATTTTTGTTATAGGCCTATTAATTTTGTACTTTGTTAATCACACATGTACTGTTTTATGGATGGAGGGCGTAAGTAGTTAATCTGCACAATTTTCGTCAAAAAAAATGTTTTCTCTCACTTATTATCAAAATTCAAGGCTCAACATTTCGTAGATGATACTATTGCACACCTTCTTACGTAATTACATATTCATATTACTTTATTATTTTTGAAGCGCTGGCTGCAGATAAGGAAAAACGTTTTTCCGTTTTTCTGCTTTCAGTTCTTAAGAAATAAGAAAGTCTGTTACTGTGTAATAATGTAAAATGGTTTACAAAAGTATCAACAGAATGAAGAGCCTAGATTTTCGATAATAAGTGAAAGAAAAATTTTTTACAAAATTTGTGAAAATTTACTACTTTGGAGATTCATCCCCCTTAAGTGTAAGAGAAGGTGAAAGCCTCAACTTCGCCACAAACATAGTTATTAAATACGTAATAAATAAATGTGCAGGTAGACTGCACCATTAATTTATTTCACAATGATTACTTTAAGGCTTTGTTTAATGAGATAATATTATTTTACCGTTCCATGTAATATAGTACTCTTTACAGCTCAGCTGGCTTGGTATATCAGAATTTTCTACTATAATTAGATAATTTTCATATTTGGTTCTCGCAGTTTGAGTAGTTGTGATGACAGTACTGGTAGAATTAGTACTTTCTCTAATGCAGTGATGTCCTAACAAACATCTTTGTTTAGACTGTATGCCACTTGTAAATTTCAAAGTTACAAATTATAAATACATTTTGTGTCTTTCTTTGAAAAATGATACACCGAATTGTAGCATGTAGTGTCGTAACAAGTTAATTTGATGTACACGCACCAATATTTTCAGCATTTAGCAATAGTAAACTTCATGTTCGTTCATTGTTTTTTTTATTTTACATTTTAGTTCTCTGGCTCTGGAAGAAACACAGACCAACCCGGAATGGAGTTCTTTTGCTTGGCTTGTGTGACAGTGGGAAAACCTTGTTGTTTGCCCGGTTATTGCATGATAAGTTTGTTGGGACATACACATCTGTGAAAGAAAACACTGGTGAGGCCTCGTGGAATAACGTAAGTTGTCCTCGCAAGGTGAACTTTTCCTTAACTGCTATGTATTTCCTTCCTTCCAGGATTTCCACTGTAAGCCTGTTCCGTAGTTGTGTGGTCTGTGTACTAATTATTTACACTTATGCTTAAAGTTTTGTGGGTACAGTATTTGTTTAAAACAGGTGGCCTACCTGTTTTAAAATTTATGTTACAGAATTTTTCAATTAGGTTCAAAATATAGTAGGGATAATTAGCTGTCTACATTACAAATGATATTAGAAAAAATTTATGAAGGTGCCTTTTTAAATCTTGTTAAACTCATAACTGCTTGGTTCGTAAAGGTTGGTTGTGTGCTGAGTTTTAAGATGATTTTCTTCTGTTATGATGCAACAGTATAAATTTATATGCTGTAATTTTGCATTTAGTCATGTAAATTTATAAATGCTTTGTAAACTAAGCCTTTCTCGAATAAGTTGTCATTTTTTAGACCTAAATTTGTAATTACCTTTTTTTTTTTTGTGTAAAGTTACCCTTTTATGTTGTAAAAAGAGGAAACTTTGTGACACTTCTACACTTGAGATGTAGTAATAAGGTAGGATTTATGATTACCTTGTTTCTTGGAAACAACTTTAAAGACTATGTTGAATTTTTGGTAATGGCTACCTCTTTTACAACTATTTCTTCATCGGAATTCACGTATTTTGGGTTTTAATACAAAAACTTTTGGCAGGTCCATTGCTGTGTGGTGTAAATCACCCACCTCTCACTATGGTGATCCAAGAATGCTGCTAATTTTCACATGTGGAAAATGTAGCAGTGTCTGTGTTGACTGGCATTTTTTTTAGTTTACTTTTGTTACCTTTTCCATCCATTCAGTTGTATAACACCTTCATCATAACTTTGGGTAGGATTAATTGGTTCTCCAAGAACCAGCATCATCTCGTAAATGCAATATTATGATTCCCTGTGACTGTCTCAAACATCTCCCCAATCCTTGTACTCTCTTCCTTCCACTTATCTCCAGAGACATGGATAAAAGCTCATGCTAATGAAACGAGGCAGAGTGGTTATAACTATGTACAAACTCCAACAAGACTTTGAGCTCCAGAAGCCAACGTAGTTTTGAACAGGCTGTACGTAGGAGATTTCAACTCAAGTATTTCTGTGCAGGGCCTGGTAGTGTATAGGTAGTTCACGGCATTGTGAGCACTTAGGAATTCATCGTAGTGGTTGTTTTGCTCCTTATATTGTTGGCAGCAAACTACCAAATGTAGTTCTTTAATTTTCTTATTTAAATACTATGATTTTGATTTAAAATCAAGTCAAATCAACAAGTTTTTATTTTATTCATTTTGTAAAGTTATTTAATCAACCTTTATAGGCTGTTACTTACCTCACAATTAACTTTACAAGGTAATTCTGGGAAAGATGCAACACTTAAGGATTTTTAAAGTCACAATGTTTAAATAAATTTGAAAAAAAAATATATTTATACCGTAAAACATTATTTTCATTGGACATTTGCATAAGTTAGTAGAAAATTTAAATAATTAATGAAATGTTAAAAAAAACATGTACGACTGGCACCTTCACCCAGCTGGCATATTCCCCAAGTTACATTACGTACAATATTTCTACGTTCTAAAATAAAGCAGCAGTTCCAGTTATTAGAAGCTTTCTGTCATCAGCACATGCTCTGCACCATAGTCCATATTTTCACCGATAGAATTGAGCCAACTTTGCGGCAATGTATGGAAGAATAGGACCTCTGTTCTGTTTTGTTGGTTTTCGGAACTTGAAGTAATTATTAATAGGGACAGACGGGGGCATTCGTATTGCGACGTTAGAGGTGAAATTCTTGGATCGTCGCAAGACGAACCTAAGCTAAAGCATTTGCCATGAGTGTTTTCATTAATAACTGCTAGTAGGTTTGTTTATTCAATTGTTATTTAGTTTGATTTTCAGTAAAAAGTAATTCATAGATGTGTTACTTGCTATCACATAATTAGTTTTTTCATTTAATGACAAGGTTATAACTAAAGTGCAGGGGTTGGTGTAGTGGCTGGAGCACTCGCCTCCCACCAAGGTGATCCAGGTTTGATATCAGAATTTTCATATGTGAGAATCATGCCGGGCCAATATGCTGGTCAGCAGGTTTTCTCGGGGATCTTCCGTTTCCCCTACCTATTCATTCCGGCATTGCTCCATACATCATGTCGCCTTCAACCAGTGCTAAAGACCTAGATGTTAAGTTCTGACCAAATTTTACTCACGCAAGGTTATAACTGGAACAAAATAATTTTCTTTTGCAGCGAAATGTGAAAGTTGTAGACATCCCAGGTCATGAGCGCTTACGAGGGAAGTTCTTTGACCAGTACAAGAATATAGCCAGAGCTGTCATATTTGTGGTGGACTCTGTCACCATTCAGAAAGAAGTACGGGATGCAGCAGAGTAAGTCTAAATGTATATTTTATACAATAGAGATTTCCTGCAGGAATTTGACTTGTGTTGCTAAGTTAAATTATTTCTTTGCAAAACTTTAAATTGTTCAACAAGTTTGCAGACATGCAGCCTCTTGACTTGAAATGTGGAATCAGTATTAAAATTTATTACTTCTCAATAGATTAGTTTAAAGATAAATATTTCAAACAAAAGTATTCTAAAGGATGTAAAATTTCTGGAAGAATACTGCTAAATGTGAGACTTTTGCCAGTTTTTATTTTAAATGTACTTACCACATTTTTCAGAAAATCAGATGACTTTGTATATGAGATGAACAGCATATTTTCACTTTGGTCTACAGCAAAACAAAATTCTTTATTAAATGAGGCCAGAAAAATTTGAATGATAGTACTAAAACACAAATTTTTATTATTTTCTGTTTAGTAGGTGAAACATGTTTTACAATCACCATGTATGCTCAAAATCGGAATTCTTATCTGTTGAAAATACTTTACAATGAAAGTTATATAACCCTAAAGAAACACTCATATTGTGCTGGAATGAGCACTCAGTTTACATTGGCTACATGTAGCCTAAGTATGAAAACCTTTATTTTCATGTAATCTTCCATTTTGTTACAACACATATATTAAATGCCAAACAAATGCAGTTGTAAACAAAAACACATAATTACTGTTTTCTGTAAGTCTCGTAAAATTTGATTACTCCTAGTTCTTACAAGGTTAAAAATTGGAATTTAAAACAATGTTATATTCAGGTAAATGTTGTAATAAATGTAATTTAAAACCTGCATGTTCTGTTACTAACAAAATGCTATCATTAAGCATAGTGGCTGCCACCACTTGATAAAAACTGGGGCATGAACAGTAGCGGCTGGTCAATTTTGACAGTGGGTGTACACACATTGTTTTGTAAAATTTTCATGAACAAATTCATCATAAGCAACTGCATTGGAAATAATTTTTTTGGATATTCTTACAGCAATAATTTGTAAATGTACCATGTCAGGACCTAAACTTTTAAATGTAACTTTTCTTATACAAGTAAGTTGTACTTATTTGCTAAAATTTTCAGTACGGAATCATTGTGGCTTAAAAGTACAACTTACTGTTTATTTGCGCCAGTAGACACAACCAGATGCTTGGAGGCAAAGCGATTTAATACTAATCAATACCATCTTATCTCAGTAAAATGAAAATTCTGTGCTGTTAAGCCCACATAAAATATACGGTACATGCATTATACATTATTTTACGTTTTTAAAATTACAAAAAGAGTAAGTACAGCATTACATTTCATTTACCATACAAGTTCAGCATCGCAAACAACTCATCTGTTTCATTGTGAGTGTTTTGTCGAAGCTTGACCATAACCCTGTTGGCATCCTGTGAGTAATTTCTGTATGAAAAATTATCTGTGCCAGTGTGTTATTGCCTAGATATGAACTGAGGAACTGTATATGCAACCCCTTGAACAGGAACTAGCATAGTACGGCTTGTGCACCCTTCCAATATTGCAGCTGTGTGCCATAATTGTAGCAGAGAGCATAGACCCACTGTTCACTTTACTTAATTGCATTATTGCCTGCAGCCATCCACAATACAGCAGGGCGACATTCATGACAGTGAAACAAAAATTACAATTTTCATTGATTCAAGTAATGTATAACGTAAATAATGTTAAAATATTATGAATAAGTTCTAGCATAAAAGTGGATGTGCACGTGCCGTTTGCACTTAAAATACTGGCCGCTGCTGGGATTCCGATGTAAACCTTGGCCAGCAACATGTTCTCTACTCACATTACAGTGGATTCTCTGTGGATTAAAACCTAATGGTTTGAAGTATCTGCATCCATAGAACATATTCTGGGGCCCTTTTCTTTATTTTACAGCATTTTAAGACCACATCCATTAAAATCCCTCATGTATTGAATTTTTTTGTCAGTCCCATAAGAAATGATCGAGAGTCCACTGTAATTATATATGTATTCTTATAGAAAGTTGTTTCGTGCAAAGATTGTTACCGGTGTATCACAGCAGAAAACTGGTTTGTATTTTGTGTACATAGACAGGATTTCTAAGCATATTAAGTATCTTTACTGTAATTTTTTTGGCAGTGCAGTCTTCAATAGGTTTTTATAAAATGGAATGTTCTGTTTGTAAATTATAAAAATAAAATCACAGAACATTTTATTTTCTTATCTGTAATTTTTTTAAAGTTGATATTAGATTATTTGCTCTGTTCTAGGTTTCTGTACACCATACTGTCTGATTCTGCCATCTTCTCAGCACGTCCATCTGTTCTAATCTTGTGTAACAAGCAGGATGAAACCATGGCCAAAGGGAGTGGTGTTGTAAAGAGTCTGCTAGAGAAAGAACTGTAGGTATTATTTATGCTTGTGTTGCTGTTATAGTTTTAAAAATGTTGTGTGCTTAAAACTCTGTGAAGATATTGTTAAATTGTCATAAAATTTGTGTCTGGAAGAGCCATAATGATGAATGATAGCACTGCCTCCTTGTTTACACATACATAGTTCATAACACCTCAGAGTTTGAAGTATGTTACACAATAGAGTACAGGTGGTACAACTAAGAGAGGGTTGAAACAGACTAATTTAAAACTGCCATTTTGAAAAAAATTTATAAGAATGTATGCTTTACACTTGCATGTTCACTGTAACAGCCTAGTTCTACATTTCCCCCTACTGCTCATTCATGTGATCTATTCTATTGTGTAATTTTTACTATTGTTACTGTCATATCCACCCAAGTTTATTATGATCACTTCGATATTAGTGTCAAAATTTACATTCTATCAAAATAATTTGTATCCAGCTTTCACCACGATTAACTTCAGTAAAATTTGATGTTTTTGAGGATGTTATGCTTTTCTATTACCAACAAAAATTTTGTATTCATTCTAAAGATGATATGTATGTTATTACTATATATTGTAGCATTATAATAGCGAACTTATATCCAGGTTATTACAGTGTATATATAGAGGTTTTTTGTTTCTTACTCGTTAGTGTTTAAAAGTATGTTGTTTGTATTTGGTAATTAGTTCCCAGTTTAATATCGGTTGTGATCTGCCTCAGTTTGCTCCACAAAGGAAAACGACCTACACTACGGGGTACCACTAATGGTGTCTTAAACTGCTATACTCACATGTGCAGCTATTTCTTGCACCTACTTACTTGAGTACTACTCTTAACAAACACCGCAAAAGAAATACATGTTAGAGTGCTGGCTACGCAGCCCCCTTTACTCGCGGATACGCCCTCTAAGCTTCACCGCCCCTCTTCCAACTTTTACACGTCCTCTCCCTGCCGCCATGACGCCCCAACAAATAACAAAAAACTTAGCCTGCCATCTTTCCGCGACCGAGTCCAAGCTCCGACATATCACAACTGTTACTGATTAACAAACTCAGACAAACAAAAACTTAAAACTTAGCCGGCCATATCCCGGCGACCGGTCACGAGCTCCGATGAAACACAACTGAACTTCCTGGGCGAACACCCGGACTTACTCGGCCGAGCGGCGGAGGGATTCATCAGGATCCAACTTACCTGAAAAGCTGGTTAGTTGACGTTTATAACCTAAAAATTGTATGTACCATAGATACTGATAAATTTACAAAGCGTTAAATTCCATTATACCAGCTAAATATTCATTAGTTTATTAATTAGGGATGTGCAGCGTTCTCAATCTGTCGCGGATCACCACCTTTTCAGTGTTGTTGCCCACGATACTACCACCCACGTCGGTCGAGAAACACCCTGCAGAGTCCCCGCATTCCAGCACGTCTCTGTTCGTGCCTACTAGCGAGTGAACTCTGACCTGCCTGCCAGATAAATCTATCTAAGCACTGGCTAGCTCCCAGCTTGTTTGAAATTGTAAAAGCCAGCACTTCTCTGTACGTGCTTCCAAGCAAGAGAACTACTACTAGCCTGCCACATAAATCCTATTCCGGGAGAAGCAAGCTAATAAGCTACTTGAAATTTAACAAAATTTAAACAAGGCAAAATATCAGAAAAGTTTACTTAGAAAAGTTGCTTGAAATTAAATTAGCTTTCAAATGAGCCCAAACACGATATAAATCCAATAAAATTGACATGTAAAATTCTATGCTTTTCTCTTGCTTTAAAGTTAAATTTAAAATTAAAAAGAAAATTTTAATGTAAATTTCTCTACTCGCATCCCCAATTAATAGGTTGGATCCCGCCGTATACACCCTTATACCTGGTTAAGTTGGCCTACTTAATTTGTTATAAACAGAGAAA
>PNEQ01112938.1:0-11418 GCA_003012365.1 Medauroidea extradentata
AACACATTTACTTTGCACTTTGCAAATATATGCAAAGTGAAAAGTGCAAAATTGCAAAGTTTTTGTGGGACGGCTGATAAATTTGCGAAGAGGTTCAACTTTTCTGTGGAACACATTCACTTTGCACTTTGCCAATTTTGAAAAGTGCAAATTGCAAAGTGAAAAGTTGCAAAGTCTGTTGGTGGAATAGGCCCCAGGTGTTTACATGGGTGTTCTCCCTCACCCCCCCTGAACTTAGGAATATCATGTTCGCGGTAGGTGCGACTCATGCGCATGGTTGCTCTGGTTCCTTCACCGCCTAATCCCCTATTGTCACTATCACTGTTCAATCTGTTTTCCAGCTGCTCCTTGAGTGTTTTGATTTCCCGCTCGCATCGGCTTACTTTCCCCTCGCAGCCCACGACTGCGTTTTCCACCACTACCATACGATCGCGCACACACCCTATTTCTGCCTTGTGCTCTTCAAACTTAGCGCTCGCAGTCTCCTCGAGACTCGTTTGCTTGCCACTAAGCTTTGCCAAAGCTTCGCGGGCGTCCACCTCGCTCTGACTCACTGCTACTCTAACCTGCGCGACATCCTCCTTAACCCGTGTAATTTCTCGCTCGCTTTGCTCCTGCAATGCCACGGTAGTTGCCCTCGAATTCTCCTCCATTTCCTCACGCATTATGCATACCTCATTCCTGTTAGTCTCCACCCTTTTCCCCATTATGAGTATTTCAGTACGGTTCGCTTCTGCCTTCTCTCCTAGCAAGCGCACCTCGTCTCTTATTTCCCTAGCGAGTTCCGCGTTCGCAGCCCTTATTATTTGTGTCATCACCCCCCAGTTAAATGCTGTCGGTGTCAGACTTTCTGAATTTGTCATTTCATCTTCCCCCCCCCCCCTTCGCTCCTGTCATCTACCACCACGTTTCCCTCGTTAGTTTCCATATCGCATCAAACCTATGCTGATAGAAGTTTAAGAACAAGAATTTTACTACACGCGCTCGCCGTCGGCCCAGGATTACCGCGTGTACTACTGAGAGCACCGCACAACACTATCATTACTGCATGTACTACTGCGTGAAGGCGCAAACACTCTATCATTACCGCATGTACTACTGCGTGCACAGCGCAAACACTTTATCATTACCGCATGTACTACTGCGTGCACAGCGCAAACACTTTATCATTACCGCGTGTACTACTGCGTGAAGGCGCAAACACTATCATTACTGCCTGTACTACTGCGTGAAGGTGCAAACACTCTATCATTACCGCATGTACTACTGCGTGCACAGCGCAAACGCTTTCTCATTACCGAGTGTACTACTGCGTGCACAGCGCAAACACTTTATCATTACCGCGTGTACTACTGAGTGCACAGCGCAAACACTTTATCATTACCGCGTGTACTACTGCGTGCACAGCGCAAACACTTTATCATTACCGCGTGTACTACTTCGTGCACAGCGCAAACACTTTATCATTACTGCGTATACTACTGCGTGCACAGCGCAAACACTTTATCATTACCGCGTGTAATACTGCGTGCACAGCGCAAACACTTTATCATTACCACGTGTACTACTGCGTGCACAGCGCAAACACTCTATCATTACCGCATGTACTGTTATTCTTATCCTATCCTTCAGGCGACAACGGAACACTGGAAATTACCCACACATATACACACATAAACACTCAAATTAGTCTCAGGCAACTACACATACACCCTGGTTTGCAACTGCTACTGGTTGCCCGGATTCCCGGCCTACCTGTTACCGCCACGTTGTGCTGATGCTCTCCGATGGTCAGACGATGATGTCGCCCACGCGGGTTCACCTGAACACGCGGGCGTGCTTTTCCCGGTGCCCGTTTCTTCTCCTCCACATGGCTGCTATTTTCCTTTCTTCTTTCCACCTCTCCGACGACGCGGCGTTGCTCGGGCCCCACGCTTTTTGGCGCCAATTTATGTACTGCTACTGGTAGGTTCCCGTCCGAATAGCATACCTGTACCTCGGCTGCTCGGTAGGCACTCGACTCTTAACTCAGTTCTCTTGGGGGGTTCGAAAAAGTGGTTTAGATTGTGGATTCCCATCATGGGAGCGTTTAGCGAGGAAATAATACATTTAAACTTTAACTCGGGTTACCATTCCCGTTTACTAGCCACGTAACATACCAAGACATACCAGCTCATGATCACGTGGTGGACTCGACCGCAACGAAAACAAATAAATACTAGCATTATAAGTTCACTGCTAGGCTAGAAACGCTATTTAGGTTTACTCCAACTAGAAATCTTGGCTAGTGGTGTCGATGCACAGCGATATGCGCCCACGTGGCATACATGGTACATCGCCTCGCACAACCGCTCTCTCTCACCTCTCAACAGCTAAGAAGGAGCCAATATGCTCTCACCCAGAGAGCGCGCCAAGATGGCCTCCCCCCCCTTGCGGCATCAACACCTTCATATTTCCTACTATGAGAGCATCCCTACGTAATTATAAGCACTTTTCAGCCTTCAAACCTTAGTTAACAATAAATGAATTACAAATTACACTTAATGGGAAATAGTTCTTAGGCAAATATAGTTCAATCATAATATCCTTCACTCCTGTTTCTGTCTAATTCCCAGCGTCAGTTGGTACACGCTTGACGTCATTCACCACAGCGCTAACCTAGCGCTTTTACGGGAAAGTCACAAACTGACCCCAGTAACACTTGAGTACAAACAATACAAATTCAATAGGTTAAATACGTGGCTGCTCTCGCCTACTCAATAAAATTAATTACAAACATGAGCGCTGGATTTACCGGTTCGGCCCACCGCAACTATTATACCAAGTACAGATAAGTCGTGATTACATCAAATTCCGTAGAATGTTTGTACAACATATATTCAATGGAGTCTTTCAACCTCTTTCCCCTTCCATGGCTTTATAAATTGTCGGAAATCAGTCAGTCCTGCTTTAACACACCAGTATTTGGGTCCTTAGCAACTAGGCTCTCACTCAACTCTGACAGTCGCGGCGCACTTGCGTAAGGTAGGCCGGGCGCTGTTGTTTATGTGTCGGAAATTCACTCCCAGTTGCAAACCAAACACACTAGGTAAAGAGTCTCGGGGACCCTATTAGGCTCATACTGATGCCGGAGTGCTGGAGGACATCTCACATAGCTATGTTAACGCCAAATTAAAGAAAGGACACACTAAAGAAAATTATGTAAGTTTCGCCAAGTGCCTTACAGACTGTAACTCTGGCCACCTTAGGTGCAAAGCTAATAGACTGACCGACTGCCCTGTGGTGGTACTTCTCCTCTTCACACACATACAGTAGGTCGTGGTGTCCACGCCGACCACGTGCTTCCACAAACTTGCCCTCGGTAATTTGCCCGTAGAATGTTATTAGATTAAACATGCCCTCAGCTAGCTGTAGTTTTAGTGGTAGAGTCGCAAGTTCTTACCTCAGCGTCGTGGATCCGAGAAGAGAAGAGCGAAAAACCACTAAATATTTACCTCGTTAGGTGTACCCAGAGATCGTTATTACCAATAAATGATAAAGGTACCATTCGGTCGCTGATGCTTATTGAATTCACAGATTCGACCTCAACAACACAGTTACAGATAGATCCCTGTACAACACACGCGGAAGGCTCTCACCTCAGGCTTACATCCAACTTTTACTGCAAAAATAAATAGCTAAACTTGGATCATTATTATTATTTGCACAGCCCTATGGTTCATGCTACCAAAAAAAGAATGCTATGGCCCCGATGTTAAAGGATCTCCATGGCACGTTCGCCCACGGGAGCTCTCCCCGCACACATCCGATCTCTTCCACATCCAACTAGCAAAAAGAAAAGAAAGGGAACATCCGGGATGCTGGACTCCCAGCATCCTGCTCACTTCTCTCCGGAAGTGCCCAGAGATGGCGCACTACAGCACGATCTCCATAGGTTAGCACTCTACCTACCGAGAGCATTCCTAAACTCATTGAAATGATTGTTCCATCTGAGAAATCACATTATCCCAGTCTCTACTTACACAACTTCATCGTGCTCGGCGATTATTGAGACTGTACATATCTCTGGGCAACTAACAAGAAGGAAAAGTTACAAGATGGCTTCCCCCTTTCAATGAAAACAATAACAAATGATTCCACATATACAATTACACTTTCCGTAGCCCTGAATGCTCTCGCCTGTCACACATTATACTCAAATTGTTAACAGAAATTACTCGTATTTATGGTTCAGCCCACCGCCTGTAAATTAACAGGTTTAACACATAAGTTACTGTGGGAATTATGTCTCGCTTAACTGAAAGTGTTCTGCTGTACTCCTGCCTTGGTCTCCACCAACATTGAGGTGTTACGTCCCGGTTCTGCAACTTAGATACTACTCGCATATGTCCTTCCTTAATTCTAACACCCGGTGATCTCGACGCACTACACTCAGCAAGCCAGGTTCCCCAAGCACCGGGCGACATCTAACCTACACCCTTCCATTGTAGCTAGTGCCCCACGAAGCATCTCGGGATCCCATTAGACCTATGCTGACACCGAAAAACCACGTATAAACGTATTTCAAAGTTACGGAAGTTAAGGTTATGTTTTCGTTACGTTTATGCCAACACGAAGCCACAATTCCGCACAACAAACAAATTTGGAAAATTTAAATAGGTTGTGTAGGCCAAGTACCTTACAACCCCCCCAGAAAGATTCGGCAAAGAATCCTTAACAGATATTTCTAATAACAACAAAGTGGTAAGTTCGTCGGTGATGTCTGCATTTGAATCAGATGTCTGCATCTTGCCTTTAAGGACCGATTCTTAGCCAATCGCGGGATTCTTCGTTACCCGAGATCCCATTCAAATCTCACTACTACAATACAACAGCCAGTTACCTAGGGACTTCTATCCCACGGTCGAATAGCTATACATGTACACATACAGATGACATTATAGTGTCGGAGGCAAAAATTTTTTCCCTTTTTTTCTCTTTTTTTTTTACATGAACAACAACAATAGTAAGAACCACACAACTTGTTTACGGCTTCAACTGCCAAATTTATCTTTCCTCGTATTCTTCTTAACTTAACTCGACCTTACACAACACATTAACAATAGGAACTGCCTCTAGTGACTATCATGAACCCTGAGTTTTTTTGTCTTTCTCCCCCCCCCCCCCTTTTTTTTCGGTCGCACTCGTCTCTGCCCCGTATTACATCACCCTGTGCGCCACAGCCGAGAAGGTTTTCTCCGCGCTTTAAATTATAACACTCCTTAGCTCCCTGCCCTACTCTTTCGAACTACGGAACGGCTTCAACAAAGAGGAATTATAGGTGCCCTTAATCACGCCATCACTTACATTCACCAACTCCCACGCATTTGGTCCGCTTGCCCTAGATATACAGAATGGCCCCTCATATCCCAGAAACAACTTTTTAGTCTCCTTCTTAACGAACTGGCTACATTTGACTACCCTTACCAATTCTAAGTCCCCTACGGCGAACATCACCCCATGCGCTGCCTGACGTTTATTTCTCCTGTCCGCCTCTGCCTTCAACTTTTCCCTGACGCTCCTCAGACGGTCCTCTCTCACCGGCTGTACTGACTGCGGAAAATTTATACTAGCTGCCAACGGTTCCCTCAATACTGTGTCCTTTACAAGCTTTATGGGTGCGAACCCCCTACTACTGTGTACCTGCATGTTAAGAAATTCATTTAGTAATGGCACCGCATCGGCCCAACTACTATGACGCTTGTGGCAATACGTCCTAAGAAGCCTCCCTATCTCTCTCATACAACGTTCCATAGGGTTACTCTGCGGGTGCCTGATCGAAGAATACACAACGTCGACGCCGCCCCACAACATCTCCCACCTATACTCGTCGGACGTAAACTGAGTACAGTGGTCGCTCAGTATTCTCCTAGGTTTCCTGTGCTGCGGGAAGTGGTAGTTCAGTAGCCTACTTACACATGCTGCTTCACCAACTTGGTAAATACGTCCAGGACGACTAGCAATTACTGCACTCTCCCTCTCGATTTAGGCAACGGCCCGTACAAGTCAATAGCTACCAAGTCCAGCGGTCCTTCCGGAATAATAGCATTCCACGGCCCTTCCCAGGTCCTGTTGGGAAACTTCGCTTTCTGGCATAACTCGCAGAAACTCACTAATCTCCTGATGCATCTCGCCATCCCGCTCCAGTAATAACTCGATTGCATTAGCTATAATGTCTTCTCACCGAAATGGCACGTCGCTTTGTGCACATGCACCACCAAATCCTCTACCCACGCCTTCGGCACACACATGCGCCAACCTACCGCACCTAAGCCTGCCTTACGAAAAAGGACGCCCCCGCTAACACAATACCACTCAAACACTTTACCTACTACGGGGTCGGATACGTTCGCAGCTGGGTCTTCTAACATGCCTACGATCTCTCCCCACGTCTTTTCTCCTCTCTGCACTGTGGCGATACCGGGAAACTTACGCATCAGGGCCGCGTCCTTCTCTACAGTAATCCTGGCTATCGTCGGGCCCGCCCTCGGCTTATCTTCCAGTACCACTGAACTCGCACTCGCAATTGTCATACTCAGCAGGTCGCCGTCGCTGTTCTCACGTCCAGAAATATACTCTATGCTGAAATTGTATTCTTGCAAAGCTAAGCACCATCATGTTAACCTACTACCCATTAAACGACAAGACAGCAAAAACGACAGGCTATGGTGGTCAGATCGCACCGTGATTTTATGGCCAAAGAAAATATTCCTCCACTTGCTCAACCCTCAGACTACCGCTAAGCACTCCCGTTCCGTAACCGTATACACTCGCTCGGCTGCCGCGAGCGACCTATTGGCGAAAGCAATCAGCTGCTCCGTGCCATCCTCCCCTCGCTGTACCAACTTCGCACCCAGTCTGTATCCCGAAGCGTCGGCGTACATAATAAAGCCCTTATTAAAATCAGGATGCAAGGCCACGCATTCATGTGAGAACAAATCCTTCGCTGCCTAGAAGCTCAACCGGCACTCCTCCATCCACTGCCATACAGTCCCCTTCTTCAATAACTCTAACAAAGGCGCGATCGCCGTGGCGAAACGTTCTGCGAACCTCAGGTAGAAATTGCTTAAGCCTAAAAAGGCCCTCAATTCACGTACGTTACTAGGCATTGGAAATCGATGTATGAGTTCCACCTTCTCCGGGTCAGGCCTAACTCCCTGCGCATCCAACACGAATCTTAAAAACCTAACCTCACTCCTCAGAACCGACTACTTACTTAATTTAAGCGTGAGCCCTACTATCCTAAGCCTGGTAAACAAGCGCTCCAACGTATTGACGTGTTCGTCAAAACTCCCACTCACCACTAGCAGATCATCCACGTACGAGTGCACTACTGTGGCCAGCTCCGGACCTAACGAAGCTTCCAACGCTCTACAAAATTCTCCTATACTGTTAGTTGGCAAAATGGCAGAACCCGGAACTTGTAACATCTACCACGATACAAAAAGGCGGTGTACTTACGGTCGCCTGCGTGTAGTGGCACCTGCCAAAACCCTTTATTTAAATCCATCCTACTAATATACTTAGTATTATTAAAAGCTACAAAAAGATCCTCCGGCTCCCCTGGCGACTGCATGTCAGGTACTATACGGGCATTTATAGCTCTAGCGTCAATACATACTCGCACGCTGCCATCTCGCTTCCTAACCCACACTAGAGGGTTGACAAAGGGGCTGTTTGCTCTCTCTATCACTACGCTAGCCACCATCTCATCTACCTGCCTGTCGACCTCCTTCCTGCACGACCACGGAATCGGGTATGTCTTTTGTTTAGACGGCGTGTCGTCGCTGACAGGCATCCTTGCTACGTACTCACTAGTCTGGCCTAACTCTCCTGAAAATACGTCGCTAAAATCGTGAACTAGGCTGCGCAAACTTTCCTTCTCCCTCAGGTCGTTGGTTTGACACCCGCTTAGCACGCTTTCTACCTCCGTTTTCCAGGTCCTCTCCCGACTTGCCGTCAAGCGACCCACTCTCGCTTCCGGTACCCCTACCCACGCCAGGGTGTTCTCCGCCTCCTCCAGGTCTTCCTCGAATGCTAACTCTATTCTGGGCGACACGTGTCCCTTCTGCCACTTACTCGGTTTCCTCAACATAGGCATGCTGTCCCAGCCGAATCGGATTATCCCTTGCGTGAAATCAATTACCATGTTCTTTTCTAGCATGAAATCGGTCCCTATTATGACCTCTCTCGTCAACTGTGGCACTATTTGACAAATTACTTCATACGTGTGTTTACTGAACTTAATTCTTAGCTCACTTTACGCCCCTTTCCTTTCGTTGCACACACTATAGTGATTCGAGGTACTGGAAAGGTAGGGAACTTCATTCCTTCCTTCTGCAACATGTCATACAGCTGTTGGCTGATAGCGCAGATCTCTGCCCCGCTATCAAACAACATGTCTATATCATGTGCCCCTACAATTCCTCGTAATTCTGGCACGTTGATCACATCAACGCCCTGCTCGCTTTCTTCCAACAGAAACTCGCTCTCCGCTGTCGTGGTGGTAGTTGCTTTCCCCCTCACTGCGATACTGGTCACGCCGGCCCTGCCACCTAAGCTGCGCGACCCCAGCCGTTTTTCGACTGCCTGCCTTGTCGCGCCCCCTCGCTGTCATGTGATTGCCGTGGTCGCCTCTGGCCATCTCTACTCTGCGACGCCACGCTACCAATGTCGCGGGCTGACTTGCGTTGCAATCCGCTCTGCTCACCGCCTTTCCCCTCTCGCGCCTGTTCATCCCTCGTCAGACGTTCACCACTCTGCTCCGGATGATGTCCGCAGTTATTATATCCGCCGTGCCCTCGGTAGTACTCGTTGTTAACGTTGTGGTATCCGCTACCTCCAGGTCTTCCTCGCATGCAATTCTGACTTCCTGCGGCGCCTCGGTCATCTCGCGCCTGACTACCACTCCAACCTTTTCCCCTGCGTCCCTCGTGACGTATGAACCCCGCCGGTGGTCCGTGTCTCTGTCCCTCATCCCGCGGCTCCCCCAACTGGTCCAGTTCCGCCAAAATATTAAGTAATTCCGTCACGGTCTTAAATTCCTTGCCTACTAGCAATCTCCTAATCTCCTTAGGCTTGTGACTATAGATTAGCGTGACAACGTCCGTTTCCGTGATGGGTTGGTTATAGAATTTTGTTCGCTCAACCACTCTCACTAAGTGTTCCTCCATATGTCCTATCCTACACATCTCCTGGTATAATGCCGCTCTATCCTTCCCTTGCGCGCGTGCACACCTGTACTCATGGAGAATGTCGCGCTTGAATTCCGTAAACTCGCTCATGTCCTGCCCGTACATAGCTACCCAATTTGCGCATCGTCCTATTACAGACCGCTTTGTCACAAATGCCTTTTCCGCCTCATCGCACTCATACACCGCGAAAACATCCTTGAGCCTTTCAATATGCTTACGAGGGTGCTCCCCCTCCGTACCTCTAAACTTAGGTATATCTTGTTCCCTATACGTTTTGCTCATGCGCATGGTGGTTCTCGCGCCGCTCATCGCACAACCTCCCATTACCCAGACTACTTTGTGACCTATCCTCCAATATGTCAACACGCACTCTAATCTCTGCCAATCCTGGCTTACATTTATTTATTTTCCCTTCGCAACCGACAACAACATTCTCCACCATTATTGTACGGTCTTGTACTCTACGGGTTTCCTCCTCGTGCTCCTTCAATTTTGCGTCCACATCCCTCTTTACCGCAGTTCGTTTCTCATTTAATCGGTCTAGGGCTTGTTTTACCGCTATTTCGCTTTCCTCTAGGGTCTCCTTAACCTGCTTTACTCCTACTCTGACTTCCTCAATCTCTCCCTCCCTTTTTTCGCGCAGGTCTCTAGTTACCCTACTCAGTTCTTCCCTGACCTCTGCGATCTCCTTCCTATGCTCCTCGCGTAATTTCACCATTACCCCTTGTAACTCTTCCTTCCTTTCTTCCCGCATTTTTCCCTCTGACTCGTCTAGCTTCCTGTTCATCCTTGCCTCTGCCCTCTCTTCTCTTTCTCTCATCTCAATTTTGAATTCCCTGACTTCGTTCGTTACCATTTTGTTTACCCTTTCGGTTACCCCCTCTAGCATTTTCGCCAGTATCCCCCAGTCAAACTGAGTTGGTGTGCTGTTACCGCCTCTCTCATCCCCTTCTACTGACTCCTCCCCTGCTACGGACCCCCCAGACTCTCCATCCTCCTCCGTCACCACGTGTTTACTCAGAATTACGACTACATTATCCACGTGTCCAAAATTCTCACCCTCCTCTCTGTGCAACGTTTCTCCCCCGTTACTGAAGTTACTTAAATTTTCCATTGACATTCTGACTACTCAAATTTACTACCCACGTGCTCAAACTACTCCCCAGACTACCGTGCACAAAGCCACGTGTACTTACTTAGCTCACACCAACCTTACTTACGCAACTTGGAACTAGTGGCGTTATTACATATTCGGCCAGACAACTGCTCGTACACAGTACCGTTCAACATTTTACACACATTAACACCCCCACATATCCCCTCTGGTACATGCACTAGTCTATAACTTTGTCGCCCGGATTCCCGGCTTACCATTCACCTTCTCACTCTCACTGCTGCTGGTTGCTGCTGGTCCGCATGGATGTGGTATGTCCACCCACGCTGCTTCCACGTGCTCGGCCTGGTTGAGCGCGTGCTCCTTCCTCTGCTGCCGTCGTCTCCGGTCACCGTCTCCTCTTGTTTCCCGGCGTGCGTTGCTGACTGCCTCGTGGCGTTGCGTGCCGCACGCTTTTTTCTCCGCACGTGTTTAACAAGTTACAGTCTCCCGTTTACGCTCTCCTCTCCCTCAATGTTTATTCTCATCGAGGCCCCACGCTCAGGCTCCATTTTATGTGGTGGTACTTCTCCCCTTCACACACATACAGCAGGTCGTGGCGTCCACGCCGACCACGTGCTTCCACAAACGCGCCCTCGGTAATTTGCCCGTAGAATGTTATTAGATTAAACATGCCCTCAGCTAGCTGTTGTTTCAGTGGTAGAGTCGCAAGTTCTTACCTCAGCGTCGTGGATCCGAGAAGAGAAGAGTGAAAAACCACTAAATATTTACCTCGTTAGGTGTACCCAGAGATCGTTATTACCAATAAATGATAAAGGTACCATTCGGTCGCATGATGCTTATTGAATTCACAGATTCGACCTCAACAACATAGTTACAGATCCCTGTACAACACACGCGGTAGGCTCTCACCTCAGGCTTACATCCAACTTATACTGCAAAAATAAATAGCTAAACTTGGATCATTATTATTATTTGCACAGCCCTATGGTTCATGCTACCAAAAAAAGAATGTTATAGCCCCGATGTTAAAGGATCTCCATGTCACGTTTGCCCACGGGAGCTCTCCCC
>PNEQ01112939.1:9654-21672 GCA_003012365.1 Medauroidea extradentata
GAATTTTTGTGTATAAATATATTTTTTGTATTTTTAAATGTAAATAATGCTAACTTAAGGACATAAAACTGAAGTTTTATTATTAAAGTATCTAATTTATACATGCTTAATTAATAAAAAAGATGCAACAAGGTCACTGTCGTCAGAAAACAAAATCTTGCCCCCCCCCCCTGGAAAAACCTGAAATGACGCCCCTGATTACAATAACGTTCCTGCAACAACACACGGCTGTGATTTGCCGGTAGAATACCTATGCTCGTGAGAGTTAAAATATCCAATCACTGACCACGAAGCAGAACTGCAGATGTGCACGAAAGACACCGAAACAAAGTGGGGCAAAATTCTTTTCGCGAAAAACATGGGATCCTATATGTCACGAAACTGTTCTGTGCTAACCACGGTCGTAGAAGAACAGGTCTGGACACTCGCCTGGATATTTGACCCCCTTGTTGTTTGGCTGTAGTTCACCAAGTTACCGAGAATATTGTGTATTTATTGGCGCTGATGTTACGGCAGTCGGACTAAACTCCGCCCACTTCTTTTCCGCTAAGATAAACAATTTATCAAAACGTATTTTTTATCAATTTATGAAATACTTTCTTCGCTCACAAATTTAAGAAATGGCTCAAGCAATCTTTATTTACTTTATAAATTTAACAATGGAAAAAAGTGGACGGAGTTCGAGTCCGACCGCCCGGATTACAGCGCCAAAAAGTACGACATTCTCGGTAACTTGACGAACTACAGCCAAACAACAAGGGGGTCAAGCAAAATACATTGTTAGATAGGCGAGTGTCCAGACCTGTTCTTCTACGACCGTGGTGCTAACATACCATTGAAAACACTGTAGTTTCTTCTATACGTCTCACTGCTTGGTGTTTGCAGACCAATAAACAGTAGGGACTGAAACATTCCGCGAATTCAATTACACCTGTAGGCTAGAATCCATTGTACTATGCATACTCAAGTCCCGTCTATTGGTTCATTGTTTGTTGTTGCACTGAGTAGCAGCTAGTGGACAAATAGTCGGGGCTTGAGTATGCATAGGACAGTTGATTCTAACCTACAGGTCATTGAATTCTCGAAATATTCCATACCCTAATAAACAGGCATAAAACATTACAATAGCGGGATTCTTATTGGATCAGTCAAATAGGGCAACAGCTCCACGTACAACGAAAAGCCTGATAACTTTTGATGAGCTCAACGTACGTTGGAACCCAGCAAACAGCCAAATTCTCCCGTGATAAACCGTCATCTATAAATATGGTACATTTAGCGTTCCAAGTTTGTTTAAGTTTGGCAGTTCATTGATGTAGTTTTGGTTGAGGTGTGTAACCTCGCAAACGTGTTTAGGATTAGACGAGATTAAACATTGTTGCCTAATGTGTTCAACTAAGGTTAATTCTACTACAGGTTAGAAAGATCAATGTTATAAGTTTGGCACAGGGAAACTTTCTGCCACTTGAGCGATGGTATCGCTAATGCACCAAACTGACCAATCACAGAGCTTTCCTGAATTTTAAGATTTATTAAGTTGATAATTTAAAACGCGAAATTAGTTCCTTTTCACTTTAAAATTAAATTAAATGACAAATATAATTTCCAAGTTTATTTAAATTTAATTTTACTACGGTTTCGTATTTATCTGGTCTCTTAGCGATCGAAGCGAAACTAGTGGCAGAAATGTTTCCTGTGCCAAGCTCTCCCATAAGAAAACGTATTTTCTTTCTAACCTGTAGTAGAATTAACCTTAGTTCAACTAAACATGTTTAACATCTCCTATGTTACCGTTGCCAAGACTGTGGTTCGACAATAGGGAATATACTGGCTTCACGGTAGGACGCGTACGTCTTTTGGCTACGATCTCGCAGGCTCCTTTGACCCTATGTAAACTTTCACTTGACAACAGCACTTGCAGCCAAACGCTGAAATTGGTTAATGGCGCCGCCGAGTACGCGCTTTAAATACGTTCCAGTGTGCTCTTAAATAGGTTTATTTTACGAAATCCTTCCGCATGCACCAGTTGTGCCAACGTACGAAAAGAAAACACACCTGGCAAGATCGTAACCTCATTGTTAAGACACCATGCTCATTAAAACCAATGTTTCTAAGCTCTCCAACATGGCTAAAAATGGCCTTTTCAGACTTCCGTACTTCAAAATGTCCCGAGTGCATGTCCTATATGAAACTCAGATTTAAACATGTACTGAACTTTGGTACAGACTTTCCACCAATACAATTATATGGTCCTATTCAATTAGAAAAAAAAAAAAAAAAAAAAAAAACTTTTAAAAAATTCTGAAATTTTAAAAATTAAAAAACTTTTAAGAACTGTTGAAACATTAATTTTTTTGTACAACATCGTCATTCAGTTTCAAATTATTTTTTCCAGTTCGGTAAGTCACTTGGTTTTCCTGTAAAGCATAAAACCGTTTTATGCAAAATGGGACTTTGGCATGCCAAAAAGAAAGCTAAACAAATTTCATTGCAGTAAAAAACAGGCACAGTGTATGTCTACAAAAGAAACAATATTTCGTATACACGTTTTTAAAACAATAAACACTTCCGTCAATCTGCTAGAATCTTGCACGGTAGTTCAGCGTTTGGCTCGTTGTGGCGATGCGAAATTTGATGCGCTTCAAGGTCACCCTTATAGCTCCGTCACTTTTCAGTCTCTAACATGCAAGTAGACAGTGTCCTTAAGTAGCTTTTATCTCGGGAAAGAAATAATACGAGTACTCAAAACAAAAGCCCTGTTAAAGTTCTAATTTCAAACAATTCGTATCTTTCCGCGCGTAACGGCTAGCGACGGGAAATGTCTAATCTCTCTGGACACGTCACTTGATGTTTGTGTATGTTTGATAAATTGTGCAGCCGGTATGAAGCGATACAGTTTAATAAAAAATATTATTAATGATATAAAATACAATTTTGTCGATTTCGGATTGTTGTGTTTCTGTATGGTTGAATTTAATAAGACAATTTACGGAACTATATTGCGTAATTTCGCTGCCAACCCTACAAACAGTAACGCAACTATAGTTAATGTTGAATTACATGAAGTAACGGCTAGTGATATTTTTCAAAGGTTAAAATTTTATTGCTCACTTTATCCCGAATGGCCTATACTTTGTCTGCTGGGGTAACATTTACTGACTCAAGACGTTTGTCTTCTGACCATTTAATGAAGTGTAAAGTTAAGTATTTAAATCCTTAAGAGTTAGTAAATGCTAGGTTTTTTTTTTTTTTACGTTCGAGGCACGAAAATTGGTAAGGCGATAAATCGAATATATCCCGTCCATTCAAACACCTCGTCGCCTCTAGGCACGAACAACTGAACCAGCGCGCAGTGTTTTCGTAGAAAATGTTTTTCAACGGCACTTCAAGCGATGACCGTGTTATTTTATTTGTGGAAAGTAAGCTGTAAAGTCCAATGCAGTTTTCTGTCATTTGTTTTCCCTATTACGGTTGATATTTTCTCAGCTACAGTAACGTGAAAAAAAAATCATTTTTAGGACTTTTGAGGAGCTTGGAAATAATGATTTTAATTGGCGGACCATAAAACCATAGTGTCACAGTTTTAATTGTGTCCTCTTTTCGTAGATAAACGCACTTGAAAAAAATTTAATAGCTTTTCAGGAAAAAATTATTTCCGTACCACGGTACAGCTCATCTCATGCGCAACGTCCACTTACTCTTAAATGATTCAATCAGATAAGAGTTTGCCGTTTCTTCACCGAATAGCAACAAATTAATACTTTAGAGTCGGTCAATGTTATTATTCAGGATAAAGTTAGCTGGATTCAGTTTCTTGGACGTACTCCATTGCAAATTGAACGACTGTCAAAGAAAACTAAACAAATAAAAGAAAACTAAAAAATAAGCAGAGTATGCTTTAGTCAGCAATATACATACACAACAAGAAATTCCAAAATGGAATCGGGTCAAGTAAAAAACAAGGAACAAACAGATAATAAATTAAAATAATAATGAATAAAATAGAAA
This sequence comes from Medauroidea extradentata, assembly GCA_003012365.1. NCBI lineage: Eukaryota > Metazoa > Arthropoda > Insecta > Phasmatodea > Phasmatidae > Medauroidea > Medauroidea extradentata. Next base: position 13,663 of record PNEQ01112939.1, read on the forward strand.
CCAAGTGACATGCGACACAACGATGAGACGAAACAACAAACACAGTGATTTAATTTGCAATGGAGTACGTCCAAGAAACTGAATCTAGTCATGCACTCCCATTGCACAGTTCTTTCAAAAATCATACAATTAGCACTGCTTAAATTTTTCTTTCACCCATTTTGCGTTCATCTTTACTATTTTCGTCATAAAAAAAAAAACAGTGTGAACATTTCATCGTTTTGAAAGCTAATCACCTTCGCTCCCAATTAAATACAGTTTCTGATTAATATAAATGTTAAGGAGGGTTCAATTTAAAATGAACAGACTATATTTAGAGATGATGGTATATCGCTAAGGCCCGGTAGTTTTCGCGAAAATATTTTTGCCCACTTTGTTTCAGTGTCTTACGTGCATACCTGCAGCACAACTTCATGATTATTGACAGAGTGTTTTTGTGCAGAGTTGTTATTCATTTGACTGTGTCAATCAGTACGTGGATAACTGCCACACATCACGTCTGTGATTTGCGGGTTCAACCTCCAGACGCTGGGTGTTACGGCATCCAATCACTGACCACAAAGCAGAGATGCAGGTGTGCACGTAAGACACTGAAACAAAGTGCTGCAAAAATCTTTTCGCGAAAACTACCGGGCCCTATACATCGCTAAAAATCCCGGTTTTGGCGAAAATAATTTTGTTCCATTTTGTTTTAGTGTCTTACGTGCACATCTGTAGTTCTTCGTGGTCAGTGATTGGATATTGTAACTGTCACGAGACTTGGGATTCTACCAGCAAATCACAGACGTGTGGTGTTGTATAGTAAACCGTATTTTGATTGGCACAGTTAAATGAGAGACGGCACTTTACAAATACAAGCTGCCAGCAACCATTAAGCAGAATTGCAGATGTGCACACAAGGCACTGAGATGAACTGCGCCAAATTCTTTTCTCGAAAAACAGGGGTCCCTATATACAGGGACCTGAAGAATTCGCGTTTTCTTTTGCACACACGCCATAATTCCAGCAACGGTAAGTTCGTGTCACATTCGCAATTGGCCGTTGACGTATTTGACATCCGGTGGAAGTCTCCGAGCCAATAATACAAATATACCTTAACGTGCCCCATACCACTGTATCAACGAGCAACTAATGAACAGACGTTGTCTGCTTGAATATATATATATATATATATATATATATATTCTTGGAAGCTATCCTACATGTCAATGAACCCGCGAATTATTCTCGTCTCTACCTATATATCACGAAAATGTTTTGTGCCAACATGCCCTTGAAAACGCTACAGTTTTCTCGCAACATGTGTCATTGGCTGAGTTTCGTCTCACACGACGAAGGTGTCTACTGACCAATAAAACGCGTCAAACGGGCTCCTTATTGGCTCAAACAGGAACAAACAGCTATACGTAAAACCGGAAGCCAGTAATGTTTTGATAAGCTGAACGTACGTTCAAATCTAGCAGACAGTCAAGTATTTCCTCTATATACCATTATCTATATACCCTTGCAGTGAAAGTATCTACATTTGACAGTATTAGTTTTTTCCCCCACATTTGATTGGGCCAAAAAGAATTCTGAATTGTTATTTGTCTGCATATTTTTGAAACAGTGTCATGTAATCGTGAAGTGAAAAGCAATACTTTCTACGGTTTTGTGTAAACAACTTCGGTGCTAAATATTTACACTGTTGTCTGTTCTCTCCAACAAGCTGCGAACTGAATGCTGGTCAGGAGTAATGTAACGGAAGGCAAGTTTTAGATCCAGCGAATGTATCAGGTTTCCAGGAACTGTTTCCATTACGGCCGGCAGAACAGTTTTTTTTTTACCCTGCCCTCCTCCGCGGAAACCGTTTTGACCATTCGCAAGGGTGGGGTTGTGTGCGTGCGTGCGTGCTACGAGGGGGCAGACGGACGAATGTAGGGGTCATGAGGGGGTGAGGCTGGGTCCAGCTCAGAGAATACGCCAAGACTCGCCACATCGGGGGCAGTTTTTTCCCTCCTCGGGCTTCAAATGTTCCAGACGACCGGTCCTTGGATATGGGGGAGGGGGTGTAGGATTCAAATCTCCTCCAGCTCCAGTCCACCAATTGTAGAGTGGAATATATATTTATGTTCTATTTAGGCTGGCAAGATTAGGGCCATGCGGGCCCTTTCTTACAACTAACCAGCACAAATTTACCTAATACATAGGGACCGGAAAAATTCGCACTTTCTTTGGGGCACTGGCTATATTCCAAACAACTATATTTTCGTTTCACTTTTGCAATTGGTCCCTGACCTATTTGACACCTTCTGGACGGCGCTGAACCAATAATAAAGAGGCAACGTATTGCAGGTTCAGTGAAGTGGTATTACTGTGTCAGCGAGCAGCCAATGAACAGCCGATGTCTACTTGAGTACACATATATTCTTGGAAACGAGCTCTACTAATACATAGTAAGTATAACACTTTGCTGTAGATATCAAAAGACAGTAGTTCGGAACATTTTACATAATCTAGTAGGTCTATCGCTAAACATGTAAGGGCCGGTTTCACCACTGTTTAATTTAACTCGGTTTAGTTAAGCGAAGTTTACTTTTGCAGAATTCTAACTAGGGACCCTGCAATACCCAGACACAAAAGACAGACCCAAAGAAAAACCAGGTTTCCAAAATGAGAATATATAAATATACGTAAGTAGTGGACAGTGTACAACAAATAAAAACAAGAGACAACACAACACAAGTTAAAGTCAACGAAAAAAAAATGCAATGTCAGGCTGAGACACAGCTGGTCGGAACACCAAGATCCGAATGAAGTTCTCTAGAAAATGGGGCTTATACAGCCTGGATGGTCTCTAACTCTCTGAGGGTATGTTGGCACAAAATATTTTCGCGGTATACCATCATATCTACTCATTATCTTAGGATATTCTGTTCTTACCTTTGTATTTCAAAACGTAAATAAATGCTGAGCATGTTCAAGGAGTGCAAGACCAGCTGATGGTCTGTTTCTGTGTGTTACCAAACTGAGCAGCGCCATATTGTAGTCCATACCATGCGATGGCCTATAGCCAAATATCGTACAAGGACAATATGGGAAAGTACAGTCTTTTAGCATTGTTAGAGCGGGAGACGTTTTATCAACGGCGTGAACTGGAAACACTAGCAAAATTTGCATTCTTACATCTCTATTTTCTATGGTGTTTATACATTTATGACTAAATTCCTGTTAGGCTAATAGTATTAGAATATGTTTATAAGTATTTTAAATTTTAGCTTATCAAAATAATAACTAAAAGAGCATAATTATTTTCTAAAATCATGATTACATTTCAATTTATAAATAACAAAATATAAAACTAAAACTACCCATAAAGCAACGTGCTACTGTAGAAGGAACAGCGCTCATATCGGCGTGAACTGGAATTAAATAACACGTCTCCTGTTTTTCTTCTGACTTTCCTATATTGTCCTTGTACAATATTTGCTATAGCCTGTTCACTTTAAACTGAGCATTCCCCAACTCATTTAATACAGAGATTAGAGAAACATACAGATGGAGCATAAAGCCATGATCTATGGCGAGGGGTATGAAGCCTTGAGACGGAAGGGGGAGGACCCCATCCACCATATTGATAACTAAAAAATGTTGTTAATTACCATAGCAACTAGTATAATGCGATTGAGGGTTGGCCAACCATAACCTCGTTTCTCAATACAGCTACAGGAACAGCTGATTTCACTCCGCCATATTGCAACGTGATAAACGAAGCCAGCTTGGCTTCAGTATCGGCTGCTAACGCTCCATCTGCACTTTTCTCTTATCTCTGATTTTATATTCAAATACTGTATTTTGTTTGGGCCATATATGTTAAGTTTTGAGATAGATTGGAATACATCACACTCACATAAGCAAAGCTTGTGTGTGTGAGCGCTACTAGACAAATTATTTTCTATAGCTGCGGTAATTTATGTAAGTAAACTTATCATCTGGTATAAATTAATTTGAGAACAAAAATTGAATGCTGCCTGAATTTAATAAAAAATTAAATAATTGTTTATGGATACATATAGTAGGCCTATTTAACAATTTAAAATATACAGAATGTAAACATTTTAACTACAGTAAACTACTACTTAAAGATTAAAGACAACTCACCATCAGTTAAGTTATTTAACCATCGATCAATATATATTTTTTGTTCATATTTATATTTTTTATTTTTCAGGAAAAATTGCTACAATTTTGAAAGCAAAAATGCTGTTGACCGTTGAAAAATTGTTTTGTGAACTATGGGAATTGGTAAATTTTGGTTTAAATTATATCGAGCAGGGTATATATGAGATAAATATTGTACTGGTAACTTTTTGTTCATGAAATTAACTAATATGGTTCTAATATACAGTTTTCTGATATTGAATACTCTCAAACGACTGGTTAGAGGAATGTCACGCTGTTTTCTTTTTCTTTTTTTTTTTTTTTTTTAATTGGAGGAATATTCGCACTGGTTTTATATTCCAGGGACGTTTTCAGGCAGGGGCGTCATTTCAGGTTTTTCTTGGAGGGGGGGGCAAGATTTTTTTTCTGGCGACAGTGACCTTGTTGCATCGTTTTTATTAATTAAGCATGTATAAATTAGATACTTTAGTAATAAAACTTCAGTTTTATGTGCCTAAGTTAGCATTATTTAGATTAAAAAATACAAAAAATATATTTATACATATAAAATTCTAAATCCAGGGGGGGGCATTTGCCCCCCCCCCTGTAGCCCCAAATGACGCCCCTGTTATCAGGTCAAACATATTAAAGATTACTGCAAGATGGCTGAAAGAAAAATTTAAGCAGTGCTCACGTCACCGCGAACTGTCTATACTAAGATTAATTCTACTACAGGTTGGAAAGATCAATGTTAAAAGTTTGTCACAGGGAAAATTTCTGTCGCTAGAGCACTGGTATCGGTAATGTGTGCAAACTGACTAAACACAGAGTTTTCCTGAATTTTAAGTTACATAAATTTGATCGTTTAAAACACGCGAAATTGGTTTATTTTCACTTTAAAATTAAGTTAAATTACTTCTGTCATTTCCAAATCGATTTAAATTTTATTGAACTACGGATTCATATTTTTCTATGGTTTATTTGTGATAGCAGCGAAACTAGCGACAGAAATTTTACCTGTGCCAAACTTTCCCATAATAAAACACATTTTCTTTCTAACCTGTAGTAGAATTAACCTTACCTATACCAATGTTCTTTTTTTTTTTTTTTTTTTGGAAAATGTCTTTACACCCATCCCTACTAAAGTACACAATTCCATATCTTCGCCTGTAATATGTCAGCGTCCAGTTTGGTCATGTAACAAAAGAGCAGCGTAATAGTCTAGTTATTTCATAACTAGTTCGAATATGTTGAGTAAGTTGAGATAACAGAAACTTTAAATTTTGTAGCCAATACGTGACTCCATTTGACTCCATTAACCCAAAGATGTAAGAAGGGTCCAAATGGAGCATATGTCTCCGGGAGTGTAACCAAACAAGCTCTTGACGCGGCTATGACCGGATTGTTTACATGAACACAATAGCGATGTTGCTGCCCGAGTTCAACCAATAAGAAAACATTTTGATCTTTGTGTATTTCTACTGCGTGGTTATTAGCAGTGTGTCTTTGTGAACTAATGTCTCTCATTTGACTTTGCCAATCACTACAACTTCACAAGTCTGTGATTTGCGAGTAAAACCCTAAGACACGTCAGAGATAAGACGCCCAATCACATATTATAAAGCAGAGCTGCAGATGTGCACATAAGTCACTGAAAAAAAAAGTGGGGCGAAATTCTTTTCGCTAAAATTAGGGGCCCCTAGCCATAAATAAATAAATACGAAAATTTAAAAAATTGAGGCAATATAAATTAGGTGTGTCAACAGGGCTAAAATATACAGTTTTCAACCTAAAACATCAATAAAAGACAATAATTATTTTATTTACCTTGAAAATAGTCTGCTGTGTAATTTTGAGGCTAAGTAGTATGGCGGCTGGATAATTTCAACTGACTACCTCTCCCCCATCTTGTCGACACTTCCCGCGCCATCATTCCCTCCTTATACTACCCCTTTGCATTAACTTTGCACGGTTATGTTTATAATACTCGTTGTTTAAGCCGTTGTTTACACTGAGGTATTGAAGACAACCTTGGCCTAGGCTTGCAATCAAAGTCTATACCACATTGGATTACACAATATTTGAATGATGAAATTATACTGGTAGCAAACTCATTTTGACTGCTGCTTTCGTGACTATGTTCAAAATATATTTTATACAGCTTTACTACAGGTTCATAATTCTCAAGAACGAGTTTAATACACAGTGACGCAATCGTGAAGTAAACATAATTTAATCATCTACCTTGAAATAAATTTGTGAAATTTCCGGTGTCTCTAACAATAGTCGAATTAATAGGAGTGTTTGAGTCTATTTGGTTATGGAATTTATTCTAGAAGTTTTTCTTTCCCTAGCTATTGGTGCAGAATCTTCATGCTCAAACTTCATGTCACTGTTATGTAAAGGAATTCGAAAAACAAACTACTCCTCGAATGAACTCGGGAAATTTTTGGTTCTATAGTTACATATCCGGCCAAGATAGCGTAATTGAAACTGTTTTAATAAACGGGTAACGGCACCAAACTTTTTTCGGCATTTTTAATCTTTTTTTCCCCACAGTTTCTTCCAACTGTAATGTTCAGATACATGTAATCGTATACGACAGTTCTCTCTTTTCTCTCTCTCTCTCTCTCTCTCTCTCTCTCTCTCTCTCTCTCTCTATATATATATATATATATATATATATATATATATATATATATATATATATATATATATATATATCTTTTTATTTTTTTTCAACCGTGTAACGAAAATCAACAAGAGCGAACACTAATTCAGAGAGGGACGGTTTCGTTATATAGTTTTAGTGTTTTCGTCGAACCTGTTTAATTTACAAGACTACTTGCTACAACTCAGTGTTTAGAATGCCTAGCCGTATAATGGTACATTGATAGGTAAGGTATTAGTTGTTCTTTGTATTTTGTGTTTTATATTCGCATTTTTACAATAATTTATAATTATTGTCCTAGTATCATTAAGATTTTAAATTTATATAAAGTGCAGTATTTGTGTGTTTTTGTTGAAGGTTCAGTGCAAGAGAAGGTAAAAATGTCTTGAAGGTTTCCAAACTATTTTTCTTATGTTCTAATAACAGAGTATACTTTTTGAGTACAGGTTTCTCGCACAAAACAATTTAAGCTAGCATAGACTCCTCATAACGGTGAGTCAGAGTCAAAATTTACATTTTAAGCTGCCATTTTAATAGTGAAAACCAATTGACTTATTTAAATAAAACAATTCACCGTTAGCTGACCTCTCACGAGCTACGTTATAACATTTACAAAACCACATTTCTTTACTTTTTTATATTTCTTCAAAAAAAGGTTGCAAACTCAGCAACATTTAAAATTCAAATAATAAAACACTGGGACTTTTTTGTATATTGTTGGAAAATACATGCCACTTAATTTCACTGTAAATTATTTCACTCAAATAAGTCAATATAGGTATTCACTATTTGTATTGCAGCTTAACGTGCAAATTTCGACTTTGACGCATCGTTAAGATAAATACATGCGAGCTGAAATTGTAAGAGGAAACTGCACTCACATGTATCATCTACGAAGCTAATATAACACTATTCCATAAAATAATATAAGTACGATTTTATTCAATTTTTACACTTTCAACTGCGCCAAATAAAGAAGACTTATTGTTATTATCGCAACCAAACCTGAGAAAGTTTGGAACTGCAACGAAAAACGTAATTTTTCTCTTTTGTTGATGGCGGCCGCGAATTCGCCGCACAGGATTTGTCAGTAAACTTTACCAACTCTACAAAGACGAGGGGAGAGGATATAGGTATGTTTCCTGCAATACAGGCAGCGGTGAGGCTTCAAACGGATTCGTGCGGCTCGAAGGAATTTC